>JAEMBS010000098.1:0-67139 GCA_018467065.1 Ephestia elutella | reverse complement strand
ATTATTATGACAAAACTCACTGCCGCGGTCCGCGTGGTGGGTCATAAAGGCCATTATTATTTATTCTTTATTCAGTAGCACACAAAACAGGTTACAATCAGGAGAGCGATATTAGAGTTCACAAAAGTTTAGATCTAAATCGTAACCCAAACATATGCATGCCTAGCATGGTTTTAACTTCAAATTTAAATCATTATACACTAGAGTGACTATGAAAGCATTAAAGAAATGATATTAAACATAATAAAAAATGTGTAGAAAAGAGAGCAATAAGTGAAAGTATTGAAAGTTACTTAAAATACTTAGTGAATAAACTGTAATAAATCTAGTTATTGGTGTTATTATCCTTTAGATGAGAAATTATCTGCCGCCGAAACTTGTATAGAGAAGAGTGATAAATGTCTATATCTCTATTAGATACTAAAATATCATTGTATTGGCGACACATTCTAACCATGGGATTGTAATAAGAGGTGTTATTAGAATAGACTTGGAGACAAAAGGCGTTATAATTGCGATTTCGAGATCTAAAACGTGTATTGAAATTAAGAGCTGAAAGAAGAGTGGGAGAGTCTATTATGTTATGTATAATTTTGTAAAGAATAACAAGGCTTATACAGTCGCGACGTATATGAAGGGGGGTTACCTGAAAGAATTCCAAACGTTCCCTATAAGATGCCAGTGCACGGCCCATACCACGTCTATAACTTAGGATCTTCAAACAACGTTCTTGAATCTTTTCAATTCGTTTGCTGTGTACATCATAAAAAGGGGACCATACTATAGAATTATACTCAAGTACACTGCGTACGAGTGAGTAATACAGATGTAGTAAACTTTTGGTCTGTTTGAAGTCCTTCGTAATTCTGCAGATGAAACCAAGCAACTGAGAGCAGCGTTGGACAATGCTATCATAGTGATCCCGGAAAGATAGCTTACTATCAAATAAGACACCGAGGTCCTTGGCAAGATTCTTACGATCAAGTTTTTTACCTTCCAATGTGTAATCATAAGTGATTACTATGGACTTTCTGGTAAACGTAATAACAAAGCACTTGTCGACATTAAGTTGCATACAGTTTCTATGACACCAATCCGAGAGTCTACACAAATCACTTTGCATCCTAGCTGTGTCAGAGGCTTCTTCAACAGTGGTAAATATTTTAAGGTCATCCGCGTAAAGGAGACAGGGGCAAGAGAGGTTCTCGATAAGATCGTTAATGAAAATAACGAAAAGCAGAGGGCCTAAGTGACTGCCCTGTGGCACACCTGAAGAAGCAATGACAGGTGTTGAAAGATAGCCTTTGACGGCCACCAGCTGGGTCCTACGACTCAAATATGACTGAAGCCATCGAAGCAGGCTGCCATGAATGCCATATGCCGCAAGTTTCATACAGAGAGCTCTATGGTTTACTTTGTCAAATGCTTTTGAGAAATCTGTGTAAACAGAATCAACTTGTAGGTTCTTAGCGAAAGCATTGCAGAGGAAATGTTTATACTCAAGTAGGTTAGACGTGGTAGATCTATTTGAAACAAAACCATGTTGTTGCGAATGTAGGTAAGGTTTTATGTGGGAATACAGTGTGTCGTATATAATGCTTTCTAGTATTTTTGCAAAACAAGATAATAAGCTAATTGGCCGGTAATTTTGGCACTGAGTTTTATCACCGGATTTATAGATAGGAACAACATGAGCAATTTTCCAAAGAGTGGGAAAACATCCTAATTGGATAGACCTGCAGAATAAAATATGCAAAGGATCACATAACTCTTTTGAGCACGTTTTAATAAAAATTGTAGGAATACCGTCCGGTCCTGGTCCTTTGTTGGTGTCCAGCGAGTTCAATTTATTTAAAATCATTTCCTTTGAGATCATTACAGAACCTAAAGCATCACAATTTCTTTCATCAAAATGAAAGCTTTTTTCCTGCCCATCTTGTTCAAACACAGAACTAAAATATTTAGAAAACAGCTCGCATATTTGTGATGGGTCGTTTGATGATTCATCACAATGTTTCATGGTTAAAGGAATTTGGTTCACCCCTTTTTTAGTGTTAACAAACCTCCAAAAGGACCTAATATCATGTTCAACAGAATCTTCTACTGACGCAACAAATTTATGGTAACACGACTTAATAAGTTGCTTACTTAAAGCTCGGTAGTGAGAAAAGTCGTCATAATCGTTAGTATTTCCAAATTTTTTGTACAATTTATGATACTTGTTTTTCATATTAAGACACCGTATTAGTGCAGGGCTAAACCAAATGGGGTAGTTGGTATCTTTGTTTTTATAGAGAGGGGTATTTCTACTAATTATATCATTGACAATGTCATAAAATTTACCTAAGTCAGTATCGATGTCAGAACACGATAAAACAGAATGCCAGTCAACAGATGAAAGCTCCGATTTTATGTTCTCATAGTTACATTTGTAGTAATTGTAACGCCGACAATGTCGCTGTTTCAAAAAACCAGTGGTAATACCAACATTACAGTCGACGTCTACTACAATGGCAGGATGATGTTTATCTGAACGACTGAGGGGATCAGCCCCATACACCTGGACATCAAACGTGGACAAGACAAGATCTAAAAAGTGATTATTGGAATTAGGAATGTTGTTGAATTGTTTTAACTGACATACATCCATAGTTTCAAAAAGCAAAAGTGGTTTCCAGTTATGTGACTGACTGCTAATCATGTGTAATGAATCAGGTGCCTTTGTCCACGATAATTCGGGAATATTATTGTCGCCAATACAAATGAACTCCTCACCAAAACCAGTGTTAACTACTACCTTGCACAAGTTATCATAAAAAGATTGCTGTAAATTACGAGGCAAGTCGGGAGGCAAATAACACAAACAAATATTTATTTTTTTATCTTTAGGATTGCATGGTAAGATAGTAAGCCATAAATCCTCGACATCACTGTCCCACGAAAACTGCCGTACAACTTCAATATTTTTCTTTACACCAATTACAGTACCCCCACCTTCAGTCTTACTCACTGAAGTGCTAGACCGATCTCGCCTGTAAATATTATATCGGGAATCGAGTAACTCTGAGTCGCGTACGCTATCATTAAAATTGGTTTCCGTGAGACAGATAACATCGTAGTTATTTGACAATACGTTTAAATTTATATCATTTATTTTAGATCGGACTCTATTCACATTTTGGTAAAAGATTAACATTAAGATTATTTTACTTGATAAAATGAAAAGATCGAAACTTATCCTAAACTATTATCCTAAATTATACTAAGTTTTTCAAATACTCAAGATCTTTAATGTATATGCCACTTGAAGTATCACTTTTTCGAACGTAAACTCGTCCATACTTCGTCCAGACGTACTTATACTGGTTGTCCCTAGCGAACCTGCCTGGCGGCGGCATACAACTGCTTACATTCCGGAGACAGATGCTCAACAACATATATTTTTTCACTCGCAACAGTGATTCCTAGATGCCGCGAGTTCAGGGTGTCTTTAGGATTAGCTTTATTAAATCTACGAGCAGCAGATAGTAGGGACTCCTTAAGTCTGGGGGATGATAGTGTTACCAGTATATTTCTGGGTCTCTTCGACGTGACATCCATCTTTGCGACTCTACGACACGCCTGAATACAGTTGTCAGAGATGGGACAATCGATGACTTCGCAGAGCTTTTTAAATAGTGACGTAACATTTTCATTTCGATTCTCTGGGACTGCTTGGATTTCGATGTTATAGCTACGTGCTGATTTGTCAAGGGCGGATACTCGGGTACTTAGGTGACGTAGATCAGCGTGCAGGCGTTCACAGTCAGCCTCCAGGGTCTTAATGGATGCTTCTTTAGTAGCTATACGCGACTTTAAGTCTTCTTGTTCTGAGTTGAAGAAGTCCGTGGCTACGTTAAGGTCGTTTTTAATCTCCTGAATCATGCCGCCCATTTCAGATCTTACCATAGACTTGACGTCTTCTCGGAGGACTAATCTAAAGTTTGTCCATTGTAGATGCAAGGGTAGATTTTAATTTTTCATCAAATAATGCGCTGATTTTTTCCATAGTGACGCCTCCGTTGTTGCAGCCCGAACAGCAAGGCGTCGGGTCGGTATTAGATAATGATGATGCGTTATTGTCCTGTACATCAAACGACATGTTCATGTAGCTATCATCAAGGGGCAGTTGATGCTTTCTTATATTAGTATTATTATTTTTTTCGATGCGACACATTAGAACACGGGGGGCAAGTCCATGTCATTTTATAAGTGGCTGGTAAGGTTAAAAATTGTTCATCTCCTATATTTAGACATATGTGATGGAAGCAGCCCTTACAATCCTTGCAGCGAAGAAATTTGTCGCCTATTATTTCTCTCATGCAACTTTTGCAATTAGTCATTGTTGTCAATAATTTATATTACCCAGGAAAGAGACGAGTTCAATTGATCAAGAGAAATTGATTTGTTTACATGAACTCAGCACCACCTAGTGGTGAGTTGACATAAAAAGTTCTTAATTAGCCAGGTCTGATTGATAAAAGCACGGAGAAAAGCAGAAGATAGGCGAAATCGATGTATTACGAACTCAGCATGGTCCATGATGTTTGTAATATATTGGGTAAAAACTAAACGCAGGCGTTTCCTGTTATCGCTCGGCCGGCACGTCGGCAGTCGCGAGCGACCATTTTGAATTCAGTATTGTTTGAACATCGCGCGGGGAGGCCGCGCCGCACAGATTAGCGCGCGTACAAAATGGCGTCCGCGGACGAGTCGCCTCATTGTCACACTATGCGATATCGGTTTGATTTTTAATACGCGAGATGGTCCCGCTTTCTTTACGATTGTCAATTAGTTTGAACTATAAGTGTGAATTTCCTGTTTTGTTAAATAACTATTGAACTTTTTGTGTTTGCTGGGAGCAACCTTTTACTGTGACCTCGTTTCGTGTGGAGATGCGAAACGTGGCCGCCTGGAGACGCCGAAACCTGTTGCCGAGTGAACCCTCGTGAGGAAAGCCAAAGGTATTTTTCTGGGGATTGAGATCTCAGGGGAGTAGTTTGGGTGATTTCAGACCAAACACCACTTTCCTCCGAAGACACCCCAACTTGGTTTCACAGAGAAGTCAACTTGGTGAGTTTTTAGTTTAGTTAATTTATAGAGTTAAGCGTTATAGATATAGGGCCCTATATGGCTCCTTCATAAGCTACGAAAGGTGGTAGCAGACTGCGTTAAGTTAGTTAGGTTTTAGTCGGGCAAACGTGGTGCCGCGTGGAGATTTTTTCCCGGTACTTATTTTTACCGGTGGTTTTTTCCCGGTGAAGTTCCGGTACAGAATTCTTCCCGCCCTTCGTTTGTCCGGATTCTCTCTGCCACATTTTCTGGCAGCAGAGCGTAGTTGCTCTGCACATTTTTCTTGGTAGCAGAGCGTAGTTTATCTACCCTCTATTTGTTCGTTTGTAAAAAAATAATTAATTGTTTGTAAAAATTATTAGATTTTTCTTAGTTTGTTTGTATAAGAATATTTAGTAACCTTTTTTGTATTTGTTTTGCGGTTTGTACCGTGCGTTCCGGGTTTGTGCCATTCTCATACCTACCGCGGTTCTTCGTGTAGTTAGCTTGATTTTGTTGTTTTTTTATTTACCTTTTGTTATTTTTTGTTTGTGAGCTTGACGCGATGGCGAAGGCCTCCAATGCTAGGGCGACACTCGCCAACGAATTGAGATGGTTTGTGACGGCCGGAGGACTCCTGTCCCGGAAGGACAGGGAGGGCGCCATACTGCTAAGAGCGGATCACCTCCACTCACGATTGATTAGCGCGGGAAGCAGGCCATGGCGGCGCTTACCGAAGCCGATCTTACCCCGGAGGCCTACGCAGGTCATTGGCGGCATGGCGGACATGGACCAGATCCTGAGTCTGCACGATGATATCGCGGAGGCGGTGACCGCAATAAGGGCGAGACAGGCTGGCGGACCAGCCCCTCGCACACCTGTTAGACAGGAAGGACCAGCGGTTACTGGTCGGCTCCCCACCCTTCAGCTGTCCCACTTTGGGGGTAGGATGGAGGTGTGGGTAGCATATAAAAATATGTTTGAGTCCCTGGTCGTAGCACGACAGGATTTGTCGAAGGCCCAGAAGATGGCCTACCTCCTCTCCACTCTTGAGGATGAAGCGCGGTCGCTCATCCAGCACCTCCGGGTGGAGGACGACCAGTACGACACGGCTTGGGAGTTATTAGAACTCCCGCTACCGGAAAACTTACCGTTTGTTGAGCGTGATGCGCACGCCGGCACAGTTGATGGCCACTGCCCAAGGTGGCCAACAGGGCACAAGTTGCGCCTGCAGTTGCTCACGCCCGTTACAGTGGCCTGTAACGCGCTCCGCACACTGGGGCTGCCGGTGGACCAATGGTCCTTTTTGCTGGTGCACATTGTATTGGGCAAATTGCCCAATGACATCCGCTCGCGGTTTGAGCGCGAAAATGCGGAGCGGGATAGCACCACCCTACCAACATTCACTGACTTGGTGAAGTTTTTGGAGTTTGAGTCACGGGCTGCTGAGAATACCATGACGGACTCAGCGCCATCCAGAGCGCCTGAACGTAGGCCCTTGGAACCCTCATGGCGAGGAAGCCCCAACAGGAAGACAACCGCCACCGCGTGGAGCTGGTGCGCGGGTTGCACACACGGCAGCAGTCGCGAGGGACGCGGACTGCCTGCAATGTGGTCGGATGGGCCACAGCCTGCTGCAATGCAGGGGACTGGTGCAGGGACTGCCAGTGAAGGAAGATCGGCGCCGCATGGCAAAGCGGCATGAACTTTGCTTTTATTGTTTGGGCGGTCACTATGCACGTGACTGTCCCAGGGCCATACCATGCAGTGCATGCCGTGGGCTGCACCACGCGATGCTCTGCATGAACCGGAACGGGGATGGACCCCGGATGTTGAGGCAGGGGTCCCCTATGGGCGGGGGCGCTCCTGCGCGAAGCCCTCCACCACCGGACGGAGGACGCGGCTTCGCTCGTCGCACCCCCTCTCGGAGAGGGGGTCGCAGTACCTGCGCCCAGGTCTTGGCGGACCGGGACCACGCGCCCCAAGGTCATGGCCAGTATGTAGCTGGCCAGGCCCCGGATAGGGCCCCCATGGGCGGGGGCCCTAGATCGGACGTGAGAGTGGGGACACCCCCTCCACGCGGGTTACCAATACCCAACACATGCAGCCGCAGCGGTTTTCTCCGCCGCTGCACGAGTACCCACGGCTGGAGTACCACCCGCCGTACCATATGTATGGCCGGGCCGCGGGTTCTGCCCCCTCAGATGGGGATGTGCACTCGCCCGCCATATTATCCGGGTCAGTGGCGCGCCCCTGGTTTGGAGAGAGTGGGGAGCCCGTAACTAGCTTGCTCCCTTGCTGGGACAGAGCCGCGGACGGTTCTGCTCCCTACCGCGGTGGTCCGCGTATGGGGTCGTGGGGGAAGCCATTAATTTGAGAGCTCTGTTGGACTCAGGGGCTCAAAGCAGTTTGGTTACCACTCGAGTGGCACGCCAGTTAGGTTTAGTCGTGGAAGACTCGCCTGTGCCACTTCTTGGAGTTGGTGGCATACAAGTGAAGTGTCTGACGGGCCAGACACTTGTCACCTTTTCTTCGCTGAAGTCCTCCACAATGAGGATCACGACTTCGGCTATGGTAATGGATACCATTGCGGGTTGGCACCCCTCGACAGACATACCGCCGGGTGTGTTGTCTTTGGTTTCGGGTCTGGATTTGGCCGACCCCTTTGTCTTTCATCCCGGCCCAGTGGACTTGCTCCTGGGCTCGGACGTATTGGGCTGGATTTTGTTGGGTACACAGAAGGCTCTGGGTTCGTCTTCACTGATGGCAGTGTCTACGATTTTTGGTTTCGCCCTGATGGGCCCTGTGTTTGATAATAGCACCGTGGAGGAGCCACCGGTCGTCGCATCTGCGTCCTTGGCCAAGACCATGCAAAGGTTTTGGGAGGTGGAGGAGCCACCTATGAGTTCCAGGATGGATCCGGAACACGCTGAGTGCGAAGCCCTTTTTCGATCGACCACGGAGAGGTTGCCCTCCGGTCGGTTTGTAACTAGGTTACCCTTTGTTGCCTCTCGTCCTAGTCTAGGGCAAAGTAGGGCGCTTGCGGAGAAACGACTGCTGTCCATGGAGCGACGCATGCAGCGTGACCACGTACTTCGCGATAAATATATTGAATTTATGCGCGAGTACGAGGATTTGGGTCACATGTCTCCGGCTCGAGTTGATTGGAGCTCAACTGAGCATTATTTTTTGCCCCACCACGCGGTGGTGAAGGCCTCAACGGGCAAGTTGCGGACCGTCTTCGATGGGTCCGCACCCACTTCGAACGGGGTTTCGTTGAATCTGTGTTTGCATTCGGGTCCCAAATTGCATAGGGACATAATTGACATCATCTTGAACTTTAGAAGACATCAAGTGGTTTTTGGCGCGGACATCCGGATGATGTTCCGCCAGACAGTCATACATCCTGAGGACAGGCGATTCCAGTTGATACTCTGGCGTGAGCGCCCTGAGGATCCTGTGACGGTGTATGAACTCAATACAAACACCTATGGTTTGAAATCTAGTCCCTATATCGCCATCAGATCATTGCTTGAATTGGCAGAGCGGGAACGGATCCGCTTTCCCCGTGGGGCTTCCGTGCTGTCACGTGACTTGTATGTTGATGACGTGTGCACCGGAGCCCAAAGTATTGAGGAGGCCCTCCTACTGCGGGATGAATTGATTGAAATATTGAAGACAGGTGGCTACGAGCTACGTAAGTGGTTGTCTAATGAGCCTAAAGTTCTAGAAGGGATCCCGGAGGATCACCAACAGAACCCTCACCTGTTTGAGGATGTGGATGATCCCAACAGGATAGCGGTGCTGGGCATGCAGTACCAGCCGCTAACCGATATTTTTACATTCCAAGTGGACTTGGAAATACCAAAGGTCTGGACTAAGAGAACGGTGTTGTCCGTAATAGCTCGTATGTTTGATCCAAGCGGTTGGATCAGTCCAGTGATATTCTCTGCGAAGTGTCTTCTTCAGAGACTTTGGACTTTGGGCGTCTCGTGGGACGAGCCGCTGTTTGGTCCTCCATTGGATGATTGGCTCGAGTTGTTTTCATCGATTAAGGAAGTCAATCGGATTGCCTTGCCTCGTCGAATATTGCCCCCCGGGAAATATCGAGCCAGCCTGCATGGCTTTTGTGACGCGTCGGAGCGAGGCTACGCCGCGTCAGTCTATATGCGGACAGTTGACGCCGATGGCCGGGTCAATGTCTCGCTTTTTTGTTAGGGAAGAGCAAGGTCGCCCCCATCAGGACTAGGCTGACTATTCCCAAGCTTGAGTTGAGTGGAGCTCACCTTCTCTCTAAATTGTTGCATCACGTTGCCAGTGAACTGGCGGCCACGGTCGAAATACGGGACATCTTCGCCTGGTCGGATAGCCAGGTCGCGCTTGCATGGTTGCGCGCGGCCCCACATACCTTGGAGGTTTTTGTGGGAAATCGGGTTTCCCAAATCCAGAATATCGGAATTGATATAACATGGAGACATGTGCCGGGAGAGCTTAACCCAGCGGACTGTGCTTCCCGAGGTTGTACGGCACCAGAATTGGTGTCACACCCGCTCTGGTGGGGTCCAGAGTGGCTGATGGGATCAGAAACTTCTTGGCCTGTCTGTCAGACAGATGTTACTTCTTTGAGTTTGACTGGGCTCCGTGTACATGCTGTAGTCGCTGAGACGACGTCGGAGCCGGATTGGCTACTTGCTCGGTATAGCAGTTTGGATAAACTTCTGGGTGTTACCAGTTGGATTAAGCGTTTCATACATAATTGTAGAAACCCACAGGCAAGGCGGTTGGAGCCGATTGCAGGTGCAGAAGAGCGCCGGAGCGCATTGTTGCATTGGGTCCGTGTCGTGCAGACCGGACGGTTTGAGTCAGAGCTTCGTATTTTGCGCGACGGACGCGCTAAGTTGAAGGGCGCGGTCGCTCGTTTGAACCCGTACATCGACTCGGATGGGCTTCTTCGGGTTGGAGGCAGGCTCCGGAAGGCGGATCTTCCATATGAGACTCGCCATCCTCTGTTGTTGCCCAAGGGCGGACCCTTGGTGCAGCTTTTGGTGTCTGATCGACACATTCGTAACGCCCATGCTGGGTGCAATGCTTTGTTGGCTATTTTGCAACGCGAATTTTGGATTTCGTCTGCCCGAAGAGCAATCCGTAGTGTCCTGTTTCGATGTATTGCATGTTATAGATTGAAGGCATCCACGATGCAACCACAGATGGGTGATTTTGCCCGCTGATCGAATCCGACTCTTCGAGGCCGTTTGACGGCGGTTGGAACCGATTTTGCCGGTCCCTTTTCGATCAAGGCTTCTCCTTTCGTAATGCCCGTATTGTAAAGGGCTATTTGTGTGTATTTGTTTTGTTTGGCCACTCAAGCGCTGTCCATTTGGAGGTGGTATCGGCTCTGACTACGGAGTGCCTTCGTCGCCGTGCGTTGGATCGCTTTAGAGCCTTTCGCGTCGAGGTCTACCTTCCCTTATTAGGTCTGATAATGGCACAAACTATAAAGGAACTGTAAATTATCTTTAAGGATGTTTTCTTGCAAGTTTATTGATAAAAATTGTACTAGTTTAAGTCAAATTGCTGCCCAACGGGGAATAACCTGGAAGTTTAGTCCCCCAAGTTGCCCCCATTGGGGAGGGATTTTTGAAGCGGCTGTGAAATCCGCAAAGACCCAATTCTCCGCCGCATTATCGGAGAAACGGCTCATAACCTTTGAAGAGCTGGCCACAGTGTTTTGTAAAGTTGAGGCGGTCCTCAACTCTCGTCCTCTCTGTCCGCTATCTCCAGATCCAAATGACTTGGAAGCTCTCACCCCTGGTCATTTTTTGGTGGGAGGGCCGTTGAAGGCCCTGCCCGAAGACCCGTGGAAGGATGAACGCGTAGATCGGTTGTCGCGTTTTCAAATGTTGCAGCAAATGAGCCAGGACTTTTGGCGTCGCTGGTCGCTTGAATATTTGCATTTGCTGCAGCAAAGAGTGAAGTGGACAGACAGGACTGAGCCTCCCAGGGAGGGTGATTTAGTATTGTTAAAAGAGGCAAATTTGCCCACATTGCTTTGGCGACGAGCTCGCATATTACGTTTGATTCTTGGCGGAGATGGCACTCCGCGTGTGGCTGAGGTGTTGGTCGACGGTTCGATTTTAAGGAGAGGTGTGACCTCTCTCGCCCGCCTTCCCGGAGAGTAAGCCAGCGGTCTGCTTCTCAGACCGGGACGGGGGGATGTTTGTAATATATTGGGTAAAACTAAACGCAGGCGTTTCCTGTTATCGCTCGGCCGGCGTCGGCAGTCGCGAGCGACCATTTTGAATTCAGTATTGTTTGAACATCGCGCGGGGAGGCCGCGCCGCACAGATTAGCGCGCGTGCAAAATGGCGTCGCGGACAGTCGCCATTGCTATGCGATATCGGTTTGATTTTTAATACGCGAGAGGTCCCGCTTTCTTTGATTGTCAATTAGTTTGAACTATAAGTGTGAATTTCCTGTTTGTTAAATAACTATTGAACTTTTGTGTTTGTGAAACCTTTTACTTTGACTGTTTCTTTGTAGAGGAGATGCGAAACGTGGCCGCCTGCCCGAGACGCCGAAACTGGCTGTTGCCGAGTGAAACTACGTGAGGAAATCAAGGTATTTATCTGTCCTGGGGAATTGAGATCTCAAGGGGTTAGTTTGGGGTGATTTAGGACCAAATTCCACTTCCTCCGAAGACACACCAACTTGGTTTGAGAAGTCAACTTGGTGAGTTTTAGTTTAGTTAATTTATAGGTTAGTTATGATATAGGCCTCAGTTCTTTCAAGCTACGGTAGCAGACTGCGTTATAGTTAGTTAGGTTATAGTCGGGCAAACGTAGGTGCCGCCCAGTAGCTTTTTTCCCTGTACATAAGCGGTTTTTTCCCGGTGAAGTTCCGGTACAGAATTCTTCCCGCCGCTTAGTTTGTCCGGATTCTCTCTGCCACATTTTCTGGCAGCAGCTATAGGTGCTTTAGTCGGGCAAACGTGGTGCCGCGTGGAGATTTTTTCCCCGGTACTTATTTTTACCGGTGGTTTTTTCCCCGGTGAAGTTCCGGTACCGAATTCTTTCCCGCCGCTTCGTTTGTCCGGATTCGCTCTGCGCACATTTTCTGGCAGCAGAGCGTAGTTGCTCTGCACAGACATCAAGTGGTTTTTGGTGCGGACATCCGGATGATGTTCCGCCAGACAGTCATACATCCTGAGGACAGGCGATTCCAGTTGATACTCTGGCGTGAGCGCCCTGAGGATCCTGTGACGGTGTATGAACTCAACACAAACACGTATGGTTTGAAATCTAGTCCCTATATCGCCATCAGATCATTGCTTGAATTGGCAGAGCGGGACCGGATCCGCTTTCCCCGTGGGGCTTCCGTGCTGTCACGTGACTTGTATGTTGATGACGTGTGCACCGGAGCCCAAAGTATTGAGGAGGCCCTCCTACTGCGGGATGAATTGATTGAAATATTGAAAACGGGTAGCTACGAGCTACGTAAGTGGTTGTCTAATGAGCCTAAAGTTCTAGAAGGGATCCCGGAGGATCACCAACAGAACCCTCACCTGTTTGAGGATGTGGATGATCCCAACAGGATAGCGGTGCTGGGCATGCAGTACCAGCCGCTAACCGTTATTTTCACATTCCAAGTGGACTTGGAAATACCAAAAGTCTGGACTAAGAGAACGGTGTTGTCCGTAATAGCTTCAGGCGTGCTTGATCCCGTTATTGGATCAGTCCAGTGATATTCTCTGCGAAGTGTCTTCTTCAGAGACTTTGATTTTGGGCGTCTCGGACGAGCCGCTGTTTGGTTCTTCCATTGATGATTGGCTCGAGTTGTTTTCATCAGATTAAGGAAGTCAATCGGATTGCCTGTCTCCTGTCGAATATTTCCGGAGTATATCGAGCCAGCCTGCATGGCTTTTGTGACGCGTCGGAGCGAGGCTACGCCGCGTCAGTCTATATGCGGACAGTGGACGCCGATGGCCGGGTCAATGTCTCGCTTTTGTTAGGGAAGAGCAAGGTCGCCCCCATCAGGACTAGGCTGACTATTCCCAAGCTTGAGTTGAGTGGAGCTCACCTTCTCTCTAAATTGTTGCGTATCACGTTGCCTGTGAGCTGGCGGCCACGGTCGAGATACGGGACATCTTCGCCTGGTCGGATAGCCAGGTCGCGCTTGCATGACGCGCGTGCACTCACATAGCTAGTCGGAGGTTTTTGTTGAAAC
Source organism: Ephestia elutella (assembly GCA_018467065.1). Classification (NCBI taxonomy): domain Eukaryota; kingdom Metazoa; phylum Arthropoda; class Insecta; order Lepidoptera; family Pyralidae; genus Ephestia; species Ephestia elutella. The sequence continues at coordinate 53,825 of JAEMBS010000098.1, read as the reverse complement.
AGGGTTTCCCAAATCTCAAAATATTGGAATTGATATAACATGGAGACATGTGTGCCGGAGAGCTTAACCCAGCGGACTGTGCTTCCCGAGGTTGTACGGCACCAGGAATTGGTGTCACACCCCGCTATGGGTGGGGTCCAGGAGTGGCTGATGACCAGTGAAATATCTTGGCCTGTCTGTCAGACAGATGTTACTTCTTTGAGTTTGACTGGGCTCCGTGTACATGCTGTAGTCGCTGAGACGACGTCGGAGCCGGATTGGCTACTTGCTCGGTATAGCAGCTTGGATAAGCTTCTGGGTGTTACCAGTTGGATTAAGCGTTTCATACATAATTGTAGAAACCAACAGGCAAAGCGGTTGGAGCCGATTGCAGGTGCAGAAGAGCGCCGGAGCGCATTGTTGCATTGGGTCCGTGTCGTGCAGACCGGACGGTTTGAGTCAGAGCTTCGTATTTTGCGCGACGGACGCGCTAAGTTGAAGGGCGCGGTCGCTCGTTTGAACCAGTTCATCGACTCGGATGGGCTTCTTCGGGTTGGAGGCAGGCTCCGGAAGGTGATCTTCCATATGAGCATGACTTCACATCTCTATTGTTGCCTCCAAGCGGCGGACCCTTGGTGCAGCTTTTGGTGTCTGATCGACACATTCTGTAACGGCCTATGCCGGGTGCAATGCTTTGTTGGCTATTTTGCAACGCGAATTTTGGATTTTGTCCGCCCGAAGAGCAATCCGTAGTGTGTTCTGGTTTCGATGTATTGCATGTTATAAGGTGAAGGCATCTACCATGCAACCACAAATGGGTGATTTGCCTGTTGATCGAGTTCGACCTTCGAGGCCGTTCGAGGGAGTTGGAACCGATTTTGCTGCCCTTTTCCGCTCAAAACTTCCGGCCTTTCGTGTAATGCCCGTATTGTAAAGGTATTATTTGTGTGTGTTTGTTTGGCCACCAAGGCTGTCCACTTGGAGGTGGTATCAGCTCTGACTACGGAGGCCTTCGTCGCCGCGTTGGATCGCTTTGTTTCGCGTCGAGGTCTACCTTCCCTTATTAGGTCTGATAATGGCACAAACTATAAGGGAACTGTAAATTATCTTAAGGATGTTTGTGAATTTATTGATAAGAATTGTATTAGTTTAAAAGGGGAATAACCTGGAAGTTTAGTCCCCCAAGTTGCCCCCATTGGGGAGGGATTTTTGAAGCGGCTGTGAAATCCGCAAAGACCCACCTCCGCTGCATTATCGGAGAAACGGCTCTAACTTTTGAAGAGCTGGCCACAGTGTTTTGTAAAGTTGAGGCGGTCCTCAACTCTCGTCCTCTCTTGCGTCCGCTATCTCCAGATCCAAATGACTTGGAATCTCTCACCCCTGGTCATTTTTTGGTGGAGAGGGCCTTTGAATGCCCTGCCCGAATACCCGTGGAAGGACGAACGCGTATATCGGTTGTCGCGTTTTCAAATGTTGCAGCAAATGAGCCAGGACTTTTGGCGTCGCTGGTCGCTTGAATATTTGCATTTGCTGCAGCAAAGAGTGAAGTGGACAGACAGGACTGTTCCTCCCAGGGAGGGTGATTTAGTATTGTTAAAAGAGGCAAACTTGCCCTCATTGCTTTGGCGACGAGCTCGCATATTACGTTTGATTCTTGGCGGAGATGGCACTCCGCGTGTGGCTGAGGTGTTGGTCGACGGTTCGATTTTAAGGAGAGCTGTGACTTCTCTCGCCCGCCTTCCCGTAGAGTAAGCTAGCGGTCTGCTTCTCAGACCGGGACGGGGGGATGTTTGTAATAAAATTGTTGACGTTGAAACAGAACGCGCATGTTTCCTGTTTGCGCCGCTAGGCACAATCGGCGCGGGCGTCGCCGCCCGATTAGGCCGCGAGCCACCATTTTGATTCAGTTCCGTTTTGTGTGCCCGAGCGAGGTAGCCGTGTTGTGCGCCATCGCCCTGATTTTTTAATAGTTGAATTGTTGTACTTAATAAATAACAAGCCTTTGTGTTGTAAAAACTATATGGAATTCAATTGTTTGATGTGACACGGGACATGTGAAGGCCTTGTCACACCGAGTGCATTCGTCAAGAAGAATCTTCTGGAAGAACATCCAGGTATGTTTCTTGGGATGAGATCTCAGGGGTAGTGGGATAGCTTAGGGACCACCCCCCCAGAAGACACCCGGAATTGGACCAAGAAAGAATCAACTTGGTAAGTTGTAGAATAAGTTTATTCTTAATAGATTAGTTTTAGTGCTTAGGGTTCCGTATCTCCCTATATAGGTTACGGTGGTAGCAGAGTGCATTTAAATTAGCTTAAAAATTCAGGTCGGACAGATGTAGTGCCGTGTCGAGTTTTTTACCGCTATTTATCTTTACCGGTATTTTGTTAACCGGTTAATTTTTCGGTGCCGAACTTTCACCGTGCTTCGTTTGTCCCGGCTCTCTGCCACAGTTACCTTTATATCAAAACTGGTATGGACCTGTGAGAATTCCGGCAAATTCTCTCTTAAAGTGCTTTCCGATTGATTAATAAATTGATAAATGATAATTTAGCTGGTAGACATCCGAATGTATTATAATAAATAAATAAATTACACCCAATAAAAATTAGTGGAGAATAAAAATTTATTAAGTTTTATCGTAGCCTTTCGTATTTCACGACTCTTGGCACTGTTTACCCCGTAAGGGAAGACATGATTCTGTGTTTTTATTAAAATCGTGGTGAATTATACGTACATACATGGAGTATGGTGTATGGTATCTGGTCTGTGGTGTGGTTCTAGAATAGGACCAACCCATCTCTTCCCGTGGGTGTCGTAAGAGGCGACTAAGGGATTTAAAACACTGGAGGATGGGCAGCAGCATCTTTCCGCGTACTATGCCATCACACTGCGATCGCCAACCCGCCTGCCAAGCGTGGCGATTAAGGCAAAACCCCCCATGGTTGATACACTCACAATACAGCCCCTAGTCCCCGGCGGCCCCGCTATCCCGGACTCAGGTAGCGGTCACGGTCACGGCGGGGCAGGGGTGCTAAGAACCCCGGCAGATGCCAGGCTACCAACCCCGACGACCCTTGGCCCTGGCAACTTACAACACGCGCACACTGCGGACCGACGAGAAGCTCGCTGAACTGGAGGAAGAGTTGAGCAGGCTACGATGGGATATTGTAGGATTATGTGAAGTCCGAAGAGAGGGGAGGACACCATGATCCCCAAATCCGGAAACCGGCTCTATTTCCGGGAGGGCGACCAACTGTCCCAGGGTGGTGTCGAGTTTATCGTCCACAGGTCCCTCGTCAACAACGTGGTCCAGTTTGAAAGTGTTTCGGCGAGGGTAGCGTACCTTGTACTCAGAATCACCAAACGGTATTCGTAAGGTAATACAAGTATACACACCGCCCTCATATCACTCCGACGACGAGGTAGAGACTATTCGATCGAGACCTGGGCTGTGCTACAGTCTCTCCAACGGTGCCAAATTGACTATCCATATATCGAAGCGCTGAAGTGTTTGTACGAAAACGCCACCATGTCGGTCCGTCTCCAGGATCAAGGCTCTAAACCTATCCAGTTGCAGCGAGGGGTGAGACAGGGAGACGTTATATCTCCGAAACTGTTCACCGCCGCCCTGGAAGATGTTTTCAAGCTTCTGGACTGGAGCGGATTCGGTATCAATATCAACGGCGAGTACATCACTCACCTTCGATTCGCTGACGATATCGTAGTCATGGCTGAGACCTTGGAAAACTTAGGCACAATGCTCGATGGCCTTTGTAGAGCCTCTCAACAAATGGGTCTGAAATGAACATGGACAAGACTATCCGTGTCGCACTCAGTCCTCTGAAGGTTGGAGACTCTACACTCGAAGTTGTTGACAATTATGCATACCTGGGACAAACAGTTCAGTTAGGTAAGTCCAACTTTGAGAAAGAGGTCAACCGTCGAATCTAACTCGGCTGGGCAGCGTTCGGGAAGCTTCGCGATATCTTCTCGTCTAAAATACCGCAGTGTCTCAAAACTAAGGTCTTTGACCAGTGTGTGTTGCCAGTAATGACATACGGAACAGAGACGTGGTCGCTTACTATGGACTTCATAAGAAGGCTCAAGGTTACCCAAAGAGCGATGGAGCGCGCTATGCTCGGAGTTTCCCTGCATGATCGAATCAGAAATGAGGAGATCCGTAGGAGAACTAAAGCAATCGACATAGCCCGCAGAATCGCCAAACTTAAGTGGCAGTGGGCGGGGCAAATAGCTCGTAGAACAGATAGCCGTTGGGGCAGAAAAGTTCTCGAGTGGCGAACGGCACGAACGGAAAACGTAGTGTTGGCAGGTCTCCCACTCGATGGACCGACGACCTGATGAAGGTCGCGGGAAGCGCATGGCTGCGGGCAGCGCAGGACCGGTCGTTGTGGAAATCTTTGGGGGAGGCCTTTGTCCAGCAGTGGACGTGTTTCGTCTGAGAGAGAGAGCGTACCTCGAGCTGCACGAGCCGCTGCGCCGAGCTCGGCGGTGGCGGCGGCGCGCGCGGCGCCCGCCCCTGTGTCGGCGCCGCCCAGCAGCGCGGCCAGCTCGTCGTCGGGCGGCGCGGGCGGCGCGGCGGGCGGCGGCGGCGCGAAGGGCGCGGCGTGCGCGTCCAGGAAGCGCTGCCGGTCCTGCAGCGCGTCCAGCGCGTCCGCGGCGGCCAGCAGCGCGCCGCCCGCCGCGGCCGCGTGCGCCGCCCGCCCGCTCTCGGCCGCCGCCGCCGTGCGCACCGCGCGACCCACCACCGCCTCGAACCCCACCTCCATGCACTGCAAACACATCATGTTACACTTATAATACCGCTGCCACACTCGACACGCTACTATTTTTTTATTAGAGATTTGGGTGCGTTTGACCTCAATCTTGCCTGATGGGAAGCATAGATGAGGTCTAGGGTGGTACACGCAAACTCAAAATATGCCTATTCGCTCTTGCCTTGACTATTAGTCCTGACATTCTTGTCACATAGTTAATTGGAAAAAATATAATATAGTTCGGTGTAAACAGTCTCTAACATCAAACAGAATCAGCGCCTTCAGCATATCGCCCATATCGACTAAATGCAGTGCACATTTTGTATCGCTACGACGACGCAGGTGCATTCATTTTCGTAACATTTATCGCAACTTAACTTGGCCATTTAATGTAGATTAGTTTTGTCACTGACAGTTTTATTCTAGATCGAGCGTAGCGAGAGACATATTTTCAATGAAAAGGGGGAAGGGAGGGGGAGGGGGAATTGGTCTGATATCGGGTAAAATCGAGCTCAGCAGGGTCGAATTAGTGTAAAAAAACCTCTACGAAGTATAAAATATGTTGTCAAAGCTGAACAAAAACTCGTACGACTGTTAATAGGGTCTTGTTTTGTAGGTTAATACATCAAGATTGATTAGTGCATACATTACTTTGTTCCAAATTCAGTGGTTTCCTAAAAAATGGCGAAAATACAGTCAAAATTAAAAAAAAAAAACTCGAAATTTGGGTAAATGTTACTCAAAAAACTATTAGACCTAAAAAAATAAAACTTATACTATGTGGTAGGTAATTCCCAATGCAGATTAATTTTGTCATTGATCCAACAGTTTTTTGTACAAAACGGCGAAAACCGTAGCGAGAGACAATATTTTCAATGAAAAGGGGGGAAGGGTGGGGAAATTGGTCTGACACCAAAATCGTGCTCAGCAGGGTCGTATTAGTCTAAAAAACATCCGGTGTCAAACTGTAACATTCCAAGCTGTTCAACTTATAAAGGAGACGGCTTTTCAGATTATTCTTCTAGACTAAAATGCAAAGTGGCGAGGTCGACCATCATGATCTCGGCGACGTCGTCGAGGTAGTAGCGCTGCAGCGTGGCGTTGGCGGCCTCCAGGCTGAGCACGTGGTCGGCGCGGGCACGCAGCGCGTGCGCGCGTGCTGCGCTGGTGCCGCGCTCGGCGCTGCAACAAACAAACATTACGGACCTCATCACAGAGACTTATTGCTTCACTAATTTATTTATTTATTTATTCATATGGAATGCATATGTACAAAGTCGCTCATAATAATATGATATATCGGATATAGTTCAGTATTAACACGATGGCAGAAATAAGGTTTAATCGAACTGTATGCTTTAATCGATACTGATCGGCATAATAATATGTTCGAACTCGAAGCAACACCTATGTCCAGCAGTGGACGTATGACTGATATGATGGTGTATTTGTAAAACAAAGAGGGGAGTATATGTACCTTTTCTAGCTCCTTTGTCGAGAGCTTTCTCAGCTTCTTCGGTCGGGGCGGGTCGGCGGCGGCGAGGCGCTCGCGCTGGTCGTAGGCGTGGCGCAGCTTGACGGCGGCGGCGCGCCACTCACGCCGCCGCGGCCGCCGTGGCCTTGCCCGCCGCGCCCGCCTCCCGCCAGCGCCGCGCCCAGCTCCTCGTGCCGCTCCACCACTATGTCGCGACACTTGCGGTGCAGCCGCAGCGCGTCGCCGTGTCCGCGGCGCGCGTTGCCAGCCGAGATGGGCCAGCACGCCGCCGTACAGGTCCGCGAGCGCCGCGTGGATCCTTGGCCAGCGTGCGCGTGCCGTCCAGCGCCTGCTGCCAGCAGGCCGCGGCGCCGCAGTACTGCCAGTTGTCGCGCTTGTGCTTCTGGTCCTTGTGCCGCTGCGGAGGCGGCGCGCGCGCCAGCTTGTCGAGCGCGCGCGCGTACTCGTGCATCGAGCTCGGCGCGCCGCTACGACAGTAATTTCTCGTGCAGCTCGCTCGCCAGCCGGCCCGGCGCTCGCCTCCGCGCGCGCCTCCAGCACGCGGCTCTGCTCGCACAGCTGCATGCGAATGTCTGCAAAACAAACAAACCACAAACTAAACAACAAGGACCAAAAACTCACGATATTCTGGCCAATGCATTGAAGCAAAATGCTGATGTTACAGACTTGGCTTTAAAAGATAAAGTGAATGGATCGTGCAAAGTTATGAGAGATATGTTGTCTCGCAGGGGATCGTGATACCACCAATAGCACTAAATTATTGGATGGTGGCGATATACTCAATGTGCTGTTTTAAAAAATATAAACCCATCCGCAAAACGCAATGGGAAAGATTTAGGGACCTCAATTAGTCACGGGCACTCAGGCATTGTAACAAGCACCAATTTCCACTTAGTGAAAAAAATTAACGTGTCGCCCGACTTTTTGAAACTTTCGTAAAGCGAACTATATTACAAACTAATTAAATAAATATGTTATATTAAATTTAGAAAGCCTGACCAGAAATATAAAAACCCTGAATTAGAGGCAGCACTTATGCGTTTTATATTGCAACATTATTGAAAGCAGTAGCGGATAAAAGCGGTGGGGAGCACGGGGATACGCCCCCGACTACTATTTTGTGTACATACTGTGGAGCATAGATTACTATTGTATATAGTGTACTGTGGAGGTAGCTTCCATAATACTACATATCAAATTAAGATTCGAGTTGTTAAAATAACAGGATTTAGTAGTAATAGTTTCTTACAAGTATTTCCAAAAAATTAATCCGCCACCATTAGTGATGTCCCGTTCTCGAAATTTTCAAAGAACAAGCGGAAACTTTCTTAAAAATTTCTCGGAAATATTCTCGAGAATGGAAAACGGTGCCCTTCCCAGAAAAAAATACCTACTGATCCACCCTTGATTGAAAATCAAACTTTGACAGGAAAAATGACAGATGGGTTTTTAAATTAGTTGCCAGTATAAGAAATTAGTTCTATTGCTTTTCCGCAACATGGCGAGGGTTTTTATATTCCTGGTCAGGCTATATATATTATTTTACTAAAGTAATAGATTGAGTATATCCTAAATAATACTAGTGGTTCTGTGAGAACAGTAGACCTCGCGAGCCCTTCCACGAAATAACCGATATTTTACCGTGTCCCTGGCTTAGAAGAGTTTTGAAACCAACCTACCAATGCTGGAAAGAAAGTAAAAAGTTCTTGTGGTTGGTCAATACCACAAAAAAATTGACTGAGACCTGCCTTTTCCGCCTCGAAATAATATTAATAAATATATACGGACAAATCACACAGATTGAGTAAGTTTAAGACTTTACGGGATGATAATTTAACAATAGTATATTTTATAACAAATACATATATGTATAGATAAATATCCAAAACCCACGTCAATCTGAAAAAGATTATTTTCCATCTTGACCCGACCGGGGATCGAACCCGGGACCGGATCGAACCCGGGACCTCTGGTGTGGCCGTCTGGCGTGATGACCGTTAGGCCACGGAGGTCGTCAGTCGTCAGAAATGCATGGTTTGACCTATTGGTTATAGGTATGAATATTTATGTAATTTGCGCAACAAAATTAAAGTTCAAAAAGAAAGTTCAATTTGAAATCGAATCTATTATATACATATACGTATATATTACTTTTTTTAAAGGATTCTACTCATACAATGAAGTTTTTTGATATCAGATTTATTTCAAGTGTTCAAGATAATTCCACCAAGCAAAGCAATCCACAATACAATACCATTAACCAAATTTTAATAAATATGTACTTGAGTTTTTTTTTTCAGTTTGCGTGTACCACCCTAGATCTCATCTATGCTTCTCATCAGGCAAGATAGAGGTCAAACGCACTCAGTTTAAAAAAAAATACACGCAATTCAAACAATCTCATTTTAATCAATAAATCAAGTCACTCTTAAATGAATTTGCGAGTATTAAAAGCTTTGCTGCGCCATCTATTGATTTTTTTGTGAACTATCGTATAAGAATTTAATATATGGATTTATAGCGGTTTTATTAAATTTCACTATGTTGTTCATACAAAAAAGTTGCGTCTTAATAAGGATAACAAAAATGTCTAATGATATTTTTGAATTTTTTTTGAATAGCTTATTACCCACTATAGGACAAGCGTGTAAAACACGGCCTGCCACCGGTGGACAAACGCACAGCCAGCTCAGTGGTGCGTTACGTAGGAGACTCCGGAGTGGGTCGATGGGTTCTTGTCGCTCTGTGGAATGTTACATTTGAAGAAAGGACCAGATATATGTTGTTTCTATTCTAACCAAAGGGCGCCATCAACTATTAGTTGAAATCAATTAAACAAGTTAATTGTTTATATATCAAGTTAAATATATTACAGGAAAATATACATATTTGGTAAACTCACTTTTTAGTAGTTAAATATTCTTATTCCTTATTACTAATTCTTTCTATAGGAATGTTTTAACAAATCCTTTCTTTTCTTACATGTTTCTTAAAACAAACTAATTAAGACTAAAGTCTAATTATCATAACCTATGAAAACACATGACATAGAAAAATGTCCTTATTCTTAATATTGGTTATAAAACCTACCTTTTAACAAAGATTGAGAGCGTCCTCTCTATGTGATAAAACTAGGAACAAATCATATTAGGCGAAGTCTCTGCCTTAAAATAAATTCTAAAGTTTAAGTTCTAGGTATAAAATGGATGTTACTTGGTAAATCCCATTTAAGTCCTTTCTTTTCTTCAAGTAAATTGTATCACCTCGTCATTCCCAGTAATGTAGGGACAGCTGGGGGTCCTGGATTGTTGATTTGGAGACATCTGGCCATGTGGTCTTATCAAATGGTGATCGGCAATCCTCTTTGCTTACATGAAGTGTTATTGTTTACTGAGATAAACAGGGGTTATTTATCCAAAGGAGGTGATTGCCCTTAGGATCAGGTCATTGTAACCAGTACAACGAAAAGAAAGAAAAATATAAGTAGAAACTTATTTTGAAGTAACCAGGTTACGACATCGAATTACGGGTCCAAGCCCGAGGGAAAAATAGTTTAAACGAGTAAACTAACAAAGTATAACACGTGGAACGTGGAATATTGAAAAATAAAGCGTAAACTAACAACTTAAAACCTAAGCTTAGCACTTAGAAGTTAGGGGTTAGAGCGGCACGTTCTGTAACAATATAGAATGCTATTAAACATCGCGCCGACAATATTCATACAAAGGCTAGCAGAACGTCAGAGAGATGAACTCACCTGACCGCTCCATCTTATTTTCCGCTCATGGGGGCTCAAAAATGCGAGGCGTGTAGCCCTGAGACGTGTTCAAATCAAAAAGAAATCCCATCCTGATTTCTTGAAGCAAATCTAACCACGTCACATCAGCGTTGACACGAAATCAGAGACAAACATAGAGCTCGACCAGAGACAAAATTATAGGAGTGACGACAGTCATATCGAAACAAAAAAATAGTTAATCTAATTGACCACGTCAGGGTCACAATAAATAAAACTGTAGTGGTGAATCTTTAACAAACTATATTTTTCTAATAACAGAAATTACAAGCAACAATTTTTGCCCTTTTTCTCAGCTGTGAATTGGCGGGAATGAATGACAAGTCAGACTGACAGACGTCATTGTAACTTTTTAATTATTGGCTAGCCACATAAAGACTGCTGTTCATACCGCCCACCAAGGACATGCTGAGGGAATGTCCTTCATCACCGCCCACCATGCAGGAATATGAAAAAATATGCATGATGTGCAATTAAATGCATGAAACACCAATTTTAACAACAAATACAACCTTTGTATATAATATGCCACAGGTCATAATAATATGAATCTAGTAACTATCCAACAAACAATTGCAATTCATGTTTTATTTATCCCATTTATCCTATAAGTACACAATTTCTTATTATAGTTTCTAAAGTTATAACTAAAACAATCAACACATCTATTTGCACTACAATATTTACCAAATTCACAGCCTTGGCCAGTAACCTGACAAGGTAGACGGAACGCTGGGCTGCTCTCAACACGTTGTAATTCACATAATAAACTGCACTGGACCGACTTGTCTAAACTCAATTTTGAATCCAACACCGATGTGTGAGTGTGACTATGTTGATTAACTGTATCAGCAATTCCCGAAATAATCCATCCAAACAATGTGTGTTGAGCAACCAGCGATCCTGTAGGATCCCTCTTTAATCCCATCCTCAATATTTTACTGTACACCTCAGCACCTAATAACATATCTACTTCATTAGGGTTGTGATAACTAGGGTCGGCCAGATTATTTTCGACTACATTTTCCCAATTAACTTTTGCTACCATTTGTTGTGGGATAAATGATGTGATCGACCTAAGCACGTGTGCTTTGACCGCCAGTTCATAACTAGGATTAGTCCTAGACTGTAACCTAAGTGTCACTGTACACTTTGATTGGACTTTACTGTCCCCACCTACACCCGTGAGGAGGTGTTTTGAATATGTTTTCTTTAAACCTAAAGATCGTACCATCCTTTCTGTCAAGAATGATCCCTGTGATCCTTGATCTAGCAGACATCTGACTAAACTATGACTACCTGCCTCCGACACAGCCTTTACTACAGCTGTGCTTAATAATACTGTTTTATTACAGTCCCTTGTCGAAAGGCAAGATATCATAGGCTTAACCAATTTAGCCTCAGAATTACTACTATTAACCACATCTTCACTATGGACTGTATTATTAAATTCTATTTGCGACTTTCCTACCCCCATACCCCTACTTTGGTCTCTACCGATAGACCCAGAACCACCGCTAGGGTGAAGTAAAGTATGGTGGCGTCGTTTACAAATCTTACATTTTGTAAGGTATTTACATAAGCGAGCTGTATGGTTTGAGCTTAAACACATGTAACACAACCCCTTTTCTTTGACAAGGTTACGACGAAAGTCGGGGGGCTGTTTACAAAACTTTGTACAAACATTTAACTTGTGGTTCTCGGTACAATATGGACAAATAAACTCCTTCACTTCTCTTACATGAAGAGATGTGACTTTATGAACATTTTGATGTTTAGACTTAAACTCTAATGATTCTAAACCTCTAAATCGGCTGGTTAAAAATTCAACAAATTGGTTGTAGGTAGGTAGCTCATCAGAAGAATCTGATGATACCTTTAATTCCCATGCTTTCCGAGTATTCTTATCAAGTTTGGAGCTAATAATATGTACAATCAATATGTCCCACTTAGAGACATCTACATCTAAGTTTTTCATTGCCTCCAAACAATCAGATGTCGTACTGACTAAACCCTTAATATCAGAAGCCGATTCATTAGATAATGTTTTTTGATTCAATAAACGAGTTAATATTCCAGTGACTAGATATTTTTTATTATTATACATACATTCCAATTTTTTCCAACTGCCAGAGTAGCTATCAGAAGTAACATGTACATGGCGCAGCAGCTGTTCCGCTTCCCCCGTCAAATGGCCTTTCAAATAGTAAAATTTCTGGGCGTCATTCAAAGATTTATTATTATGCACCAGGCCCAGAAAGAGGTCACGGAAGGTCTGCCACTCCGTGTACTTCCCACTAAAAATAGGAATTTTTATTTCTGGAAACTTAAGTTTTACCTGTGGAGCTGAGCTACCACTGCCAGCCCCTGGCTGGGCAACTGTTTCACTTGTTAATTGAAACAATACCTGTTTTAATTCAGTTTTGTATTCAATGTACACATCTTCCACCTCGTCATACAGACCCTTTGTATAGTACTCAGAACTTTCTAACTCTTTCTTACTTATTGTTGTTATCAATTTAGTATGTGTGTTGTTGAATAATGCCCACTGTTGTTCTAATTGTTCTAACTTAATTTCTAAGTAAGACACGGTGATACGGTCCTTAGGTCTTTCTACATAGTTATTTCTGCCCCTGCAGATTTTTTGTTTAATGTCATCTTGAAGGGCCAGTAAGGACTCCATGTTTACAAAGAAACTGGCCAAATAAACAAATTAACTTAAATACTTGAAATAAATTCGCAACATTAGCAGAAATACACCAAATAATAAATGTAGGTACAAATTAACAAGTAGGTTATGTTATGTATGACGCCTTATCTATACAAAATATCATACAAAAACAAGTGAAAATATCATATGCAACTAGTGTAGATATCCAGATATATATACTAAAGTCCAAATGTTAATATTTATGGAGAATCACTGTTCAAAATCCGAAACACCACATAGAATTGCACAACTTGGACTTCCTTTATAGTAGATACAGGTTAAATGTACTTACAATATTTCACTGGCACTCACTCACTGCTTTTTAGCTAGCTCCAACCTCCGCTCACGATCACGACCAAACCAAACGATGATCGTTTTCTCCTCTAAAACAGCTCGGCCTTGTTGCGTAGTAGCTATGTAAATCCGAGTTGTTGACTGTTTGATTCCTCCGGGATATCAAACTCCCGGCCCGCCGTGCACCTCACTCTGTATCGCTCGATTCTCGTCACGATCTTTCCTTTACAATCCTCTGAATCTTCAGGCGGTCGGAAGCCGACCAGCGTGGATAGATGGTATTCACAATCAAGCGAACAAAGTGCACCACTACAACCTGCCAACACTCGCTGGCCAATATACGGCTCGAAGGAACATATGACCACGTTAGGGTCACAATAAATAAAACTGTAGTGGTGAATCTTTAACAAACTATATTTTTCTAATAACAGAAATTACAAGCAACAATTTTTGCCCTTTTTCTCAGCTGTGAATTGGCGGGAATGAATGACAAGTCAGACTGACAGACGTCATTGTAACTTTTTAATTATTGGCTAGCCACATAAAGACTGCTGTTCACTAATAAAATCCTTGTTCAAATCATTATTCTATAAATTTTGACCAATTACCTATATTATTTACAAATATAAGTAAATAAAAACATTCTAGCAACACGTCCATCGCAACACACCACCTATGTACAGGGACCATTTCCAAACGTCATCTCAAACGTCACTGTCAAACATCCAAAGGTGACAGGTTGACTTTACATAAACAAACAGATGTGTTTGTTTTGGAAGGCGAATAATTACAACTAAAAGCGTTAAAATAATAGCTAAATAAACAATTATGTGTAATGAATGTGCGAATCGGCAGACGTAAGTGCAGTATATGTGAAATTCAACACGGTTGCGTATAATACACGCAACAAGCTGAGATATAAGGTTTTTTTTATATATTATCGCCATTTTATAAAATTTCGAAAAACTGGCTCGACTAAAAATTCTATAAAATTAACGAACCTGCTCACAAAATTTCATAAGAATCGGTTCAGAAATGCGACTTGTAGGCGATAACATCCGGACAGACAAAAGAATTTTCGGCTAGTGGAAACTGAGACACTTCGCTCGCTGCGCTCGCTCGGTCGGTTATAAATGCGAAAGTGAATTTGTTTGTTTGTTACCTCTTCACGCTTTATCTACTAAACCAATCTTCCTGAAATTTCGCATGTATACACATAGCTAGAAGTACGGAGAAGGACATAGGATACCTTTCATCCCGGGAAAAACCACTGTTCCCGTGGGAAATTCACGCGGGCGAAAGCTAGTAGACATAAAATATAGACATTTTTTATATCATAAAAAGTTGGTTTGTTGATGATAAATCTAAAGTAATAATTTGTATTGTAACAATTTTTTCTGCAGACAGTACTTGCGTCCGGATAATGAGACAGAGTGAAATCGCTCAGGTCCGACCAAGGATAGAATTTTAATCGGACTGTAAACGACCCCGACAAGTCGTTTGACGTGGCCAGCCATGATAAACTTAAACAGAAGCTAGCACATGCTGGAATATGAATGAAGTTCTCTTTGTTGAGAAGGTGCGAATCTTATTTGAGAGAAGAGAAATGGCTCACAGTTGGTTGTTGTTTGTGGCTATAAGTCCCAAGATAATAGTGTCCCTTCTGGCGTACCACACACAGGGCTTGCATCTTGGCCCTCTTTTCTTTCAAGTTTTTATTAACGACTTACGATACTGCGCTTCGAGATTGCAATATCGGTGCAGTGCATGTATGTACATACATTATCGCCGTGTGTTGGCTCTGTTATAAAAATATAATTTCACATTTGAAAGTACTATTTGTTTAGTTACTTTATAAAATATGCGTTTTCATCGGCTTTCTGCCAGCAGCACCTCTGGAAGCACCGTACGCGGTGTTTCTATTGTTTTTTATGCATAACGGAACACAACAATCATTGTTATGTGCCGTAACGTGGTGCAGCGCGCGAGCGTTTTCATACAAAAACAACGAGAAGTCAACCGTTATTAGTTAATGGCACAAAAGTGGAATGGAAAGGGATCGCGGCGAGGGGAGCCCGAGCAGGGGCGGCCAGCGGGGTTACACTCATGTGACCTCTGTGGAAACGCTTCCACAATAACTGTGTCTGCTTCCTTCACATTATAACTGAAATTTTATAGTAGGGTGCCGTAATGACGTCGTCGCAAGCTTGATAACACACAAAGGACATATACCAATCGATTATTAGGTAGACTGATTCACCATCATACCTATCTTTGTTAGTGAATGTTATACGCTGATTTTATTATTCAGCAACGGTCTCTGTAGCTGAGTGAGCAGGTAGCGAGTAGCTGGCGGCGCATTGTGTGCTCGTGTGCACCTGACGCGCAGCTGCCGCGGCCCGATGCTAACGAGAAAAAAAACAACACATATCCTGATCAAAAAAAAATCTCAAACAATTCAGCCGTCCGGGCCGCGCCGCCGTCGCGATATTCTTCCATAATTTCGATATGAGCATCGTTCGTTATCAGCCAGCTCATAATAACATTAACTGTACATTTGTTGTTTAATGTTACGCACTAGAAAAACAATGCAAAGCTCCGAAAATTTAATTTTCCATAAAGTCAAGTGAGCGTACTGTAGAGCAGTTATTATTAGTTATTGGCATTTAACACGACGTGGAACGTTTTTTGGGGCCATTTATAGGTCATAACGGAGTCTGGAGGTGGCGGGCTCGGCGGCCGGGTTTGTTGTGGAGAATGTTGGTCGTACTCGTACCAGGGTGTGCAGCGGCGAGGTCGGCCTGGCCCCAGTCATGGCGCGGCTGCACGATGCAGTGGAACATGGCGGCGTACTGCCGCCCGCGTCGCTCCGGCCGCCGGTGCCGAGACACTGCCGCGCGGTGTTCTGCTCCGCGCAGCCTCCGGTCGAATCCCGCACCCCGCGCCCACATCCACTTCACTCGCCCCCAACACCCGACTCAAAACATAACATCTCGACGACACTCTATATTTTACTCTCAATTTTACTCTTTATGTGAAGATAAATCTTGTCTGTGATGTGCAAGAAAACGAGTAACAAAAGTATTGATGGAAAGCAGATAGAGCGTTGGTTCGGTGGCGTGGTCGGCGCCGCCGGCGGGGTGAAGGCTCGCGGCAACCGGTCCGCGGCGAGCGACGTCGCTGTTGCATATCATCGCGATTGTGCTACCTCACCTACATAGGTACTTGTTGCACCAGACTATTCGACCCTGTGATTCGACCGAATGTACACCTAAAATAGAGCCTTTTATAGTATCATGGCTGATGTATGTAAGGAATGCGGCTACGTTCATATTTTGCGCAAACCAGATTAATAATTATGGTACGGGTACATAAACATAAAGTACTATAATTTCAATAATACATTTAAATCCTAATTAGAATTTCGTAGAACATACCATATCGACTCATGCGCGATGTGTATCTTACTCATTTATGCGTAGCGTGTAGCGTAGGTAATGTGTAATCAAAAAACCGGCCAAGTGCAAGTCAAGCTCGCGCACTGAGAGTTCCGTATACGCAAAGCATCTCACATTATAGCTCAAACAAAAAACCAATTAGTTTCAAGAACAAACTTAACTTTGCAGTTCGATCCCTAGGATTTATACTGCATCTAGCGCGAAAATAAAGGGCCATTTAGACGGTGCAAGTTTCTTGAACATACAAGAGCAATAATTGAATGCAAGAATTGACTTTTAATAATTGAAAGCAACTGTTTACATGGTTATATAAATAAAAAACTTGAATACAATTATTGAATGCAAATCTTGACATACAATAATTTCCAATGTGTTCTGTTTACTCGTATACAATTGTGTAGGCAATTATTGAATTCCGTTTTTGAAACACAGATTTGTATGTGCACGTGCCATTTTTTAAGGGCCCTTAAAAAAGGTACAAGTTGCTTGCCTGTTGAATACGATTAAAGCGCTATTTAGACGGTTCAAATTTCTTAGGCAATTATTGCATTCCATTTTTGAAACACAGATTTGTATGGGCACGTGCCATTTTTTACACGACTGACCAAAAAAGGAGTGTTATGTTTTCAGGGTTCATGTATGTATGTAAGTATGTATGTATGTAAGTTTCTTTATTCCACCATAAGTCCTCAACGGCTTAACAGATTTTGATGTGAGAGGTATTGTTGGATTCCTTGCATTCCCCCGAGTGACATAGGCTATGTGAGTTGTCAGTCGTGTTTTTTATTTTTTAATAATTTGCTTGTTAGCGACTTGCTTCAAGAATTGCACGTATTTGCGTTGGCAAATTTTTCATGCAAGAATTGAATGACATTTTCTGGCAGGTATTGTTTACACCAAGAAAAGTTTTGAATCCAAACTTGCATACCAGTTCAAGAATGTTACGTGTTGTTTAGACTATGCAAGTAAATTATTGCTTCAATTTAATCGTATTCAACAGGCAAGAAACTTGAACCGTCTAAATGGCCCTTTATATCACCATGTAAACAGTTGCTTTCAATTATTGAAAGTCAATTATTGCTCTTGTATGTTCAAGAAACTTGCACCGTCTAATCTAAATGGCCCTTAAACAATACATGCCAGAAAATGTCATTCAATTCTTGCATGAAAAATTTGCCAACGCAAATACGTGCAATTCTTTAAGCAAGTCACTAAAAAATGGCACGTGTTCATACAAATCTGTGTTTCAAAAATGGAATTCATTAATTGCCTAAACAATTGTATACGTGTAAACAGAACACATTGGCAATTATTGTATGTCAAGATTTGCATTCAATAATTGCATTCAAGTTTTTTATTTATTACACGACTGACCAACAAGCTAATTATTTAAAAATAAAAAACACGACTGACAACTTACATAGCCTATGTCATTCGGGCTTATGCAAGGAATCTAACAATACCTCTCACATCAAAATCTGTTAAGCCGTTCAAGACTTATGGTGGAATAAAGAAATTACATACATACATACATACATGAACCCTGAAAACATAACACTCCTTTTTTGGTCAGTCGTGTAAAAAAGGAGTGTTATGTTTTCAGCGTTCATGTATGTATGTATGTAAGTTTCTTTATTCCAACATAAGTCCTGAACGGCTTAACAGATTTTGATGTGAGAGGTATTGTTGGATTCCTTGCATTCGCCCGAGTGACATAGGCTATGTGACGTCATCATAAAAACAAAATGGCGGATTATATACGCGTTAAACAGCTGACCGAAAAAAATAAATTTGATCAATCTTATCGAGTGGGGTATCAAATTGAAGGGCTTTAAAAAGCGATTTCAAAAATGTATATAACTTATATGTTTGTATGTACTTTTTGAGTAAAAACATGTCAGTCGTGTTTTTTATTTTTAATAATTAGCTTGTATCACCATGTTAACAGTTGCTTTCAATTATTGAAAGTCAATTCTTGCACTGCAATTCTTGCATGCAATTATTGCTCTTGAATGTTCAAGAAACTTGCACCGTCTAAATGGCCCTTTAGACTATGCAAGTAAATTATTGCTTCAATTTAATCGTATTCAACAGGCAAGAAACTTGTACCGTCTAAATGGCCCTTAAGTGTGTAACACTTTTTTTAGACTTTCAACAACATATTTGCAACTTTCAGATTTATTCCTGTATAAGTACTGTTAGACCTTATTTATTTATTTATTTAAGCCTTTGTTGCTAAACACATACATGTATACACAAATTTTAAACAAAAACCTTTTTTCTCATTAACACAACGGATTTTCCGGTATAGTGTTCAGCGTGTCCTGAGACACATAGGCCTCTTCCAGCTCTTTCCATTTCATCCTATCATTGGCCGTCCTTGTCCAGGTAACTTTTCCTATCTTCCTTATGTCGTCTACCCACCTTTTTATTTGTCTCCCTCTTCTTCTTTTTCCATCTCGTGGTTGCCATTCTGTTACTATTCTCGTCCATTTCGTCTTGCTATCATCTCTGGTCATGTGTCCTGTCCAATGCCATTTCAACCTTTTTATCGTTTTCAATGTCTTCCACCTTGGTTACATCTCTGATATCTTCTGCGTTTTTGCGGTCTATCAACGTGACGCCTATCATGCTTCTTTCAATTCCTCTCTGACAAGTTCTCAGTTTCGGGAGATGTTTCTGGGTCAGCGCCTATGTTTGGCATCCATATGTGAGGCATGGCAAGATACACGAGTTGAATACCTTTCTCTTGGCTGTCATTGGGAAATGTTCACTTTTGAGTATTTCCTTGAGAGACCAGAATCTCTTCCAAGCACTTATCACCCTTCTTTCTATTTCTAATTCGGTCTGGTCTTTAAATGATATTAATTGGCCTAGGTAAGTATAATGTTTTACATATTCGATATTCTTTCCGTCATTTTTTATAGCAATTTCTTCTCTGTTTTGACATTACTTTTGTTTTTGTTTTGTTCATGGTAAGACCAACTGCTCTGTTCACTTCTGTCAGTTGTTGTAGCATTTCCTGTAACGAACTAGCGTTGTCTGATATCAAGGCGAGGTCATCCGCGAATCTTAAATGATTTATGATTTGATGACTGTTAGACCTTGCTTTTTGCTAAATTTCATAATTTTAGGTCAACGGGAAGTACCCCATAGGTTTTGATTGCTGTCTGAAATCGCAAAATATGCAAAAATTCTCAACATTTACGGTAATATTTCCTGATCGCGTTGACGTATAATTTGATTATTTTTGTGCTGAAAGAGACCATGGATCCGAGTATTCATATTAATTTCAACTTGATACCTTTAAGCGTTCCTGAGAAAAAAGACAAGTTAAGTTAACCTAAGTTTGACAGACAGACGGACAACAAGACAATGGCAGAGGCCGGGGATTCAAATGGCTCTGCTCGAGTTCACCTGGACAAGCTGTACCTGGCTGATGTTCGGCGGGCTCTCGCTGGACTTAAGCCTAAAAGATCTGCTGGACCCGATGGAATTCCTACCTAAGTATATAGGGATTGTAGGATGGTGCTGGCGGAACCACTACTTCACATTTATAGTCAACCAGGGTAATTGTAAACGCTTTTGGTTTTTTGGTTACCTTCATCAATATTATGAATCATATTTTTTTATTTATTTTATATATTAACAAAAAAATATAAGTCGAAGTTATATGATAACTTAGCTATATTTTAATGCAATTATTTAAAATATTGATCGCTTATACAGGTCTATAAACATCTGTTTACAATTACCCATCACTTTTTTAAATTTTTTTGCTTTTTGGAGTAATTGGAAACACCGAACTAGATAACTGTAGAGATACACAGGCTCTTAACTTGTAATCCTAATATGTAAGATTCGTAAAGAGGTATTGTAAACTGTTTGTTTTCACTCATAATAGTGGTATAGAAAAGTGTTAGGGGGAAATGGATAAATGGGGAATTCATCAAAAGGCAAAAACGCGAACCCTTATAAGATCACTTTGTTGTTCGTCTGTCTCTCAATTTTTTTTTTCTCAGGAACGCTTAAAGGTATCAAGTTGAAATTAATATCGAATACTCGGATCCACGGTCTCTTTCAGCAAAAAAATAATCTAAATTATACGTCAACGCGATCAGGAGATTTCCCGTAAATGTTGCAAATTTTGCAGTTTCAGACAGCAATCAAAACCTATGGGGTACTTCCCGTTGACCTAAAATCTAAAAAGTCTAAGTCTAAAAAAAAGTGTTACAAACTTATTTTTGCGCTGGATTCAGTATGAATCCTAGGGATCGAACTGCAAAGTTAAGTTTGTTTTTGAAACTAGTTGGTCTTTTAGTTAGAGCTATAATGTGGGATGCTTTGCGTATACGGAACCCTCGGTGCGCGATATTGACTCGCACTTGACCGGTTTTTTTTCACTTTCAATAATAGCACATCGCAACCGCTACATGGGTTTTGTTCAAACGGCACTTACCTATGAACACGTCGTTTCGTTAGCCAAAGCTAACGAACGAACGGACGAAGAGACGAGTTCGAGAGATATGAGGTAATAAAAAACATTACCTCATCAACACACATGTTACATACATACAACATATGCGCGAAAAATATAACCCTTCCTTTGCAGTAGGGTAAGAAAAAGATTAACATGCATTCTGTATGTAGCCGGTGCTCGTCTATATGTTTTTCTTTTTGCTATAACATCTTTGACTGCATTCAAAATATATTCTAATGAGTACTTATTTTCTCTTGTTCGAGCATATATGTACATTATCTTAAAACAAAGTGTTTACTTTTACCCACCACCAATTACTATGCAAATTATATTATTGTTAACAATTAACCCATGATTCTATTTACTGATGGGTAATTGTAAACATCCATTTCCCGCGTACCGGTTTACTATTAATGTTAAAAAGTGATGAAATAGCATAACTAAACCATACAATAATATATCAAAACTATAGGGGTTAACTAATCTTTAACTTTCTATAAACAAATTGAAGTTCCAAATATTTATCACAATTCATAAAACCACTTCATTTTAATGACTTTTTTACGCAACACACAAAGTTAAGTTATGTTTGACGTGGGATAGATTTTGATAGCTGCCGGCATAGACAATAGAATAAAGTTGTGTTCCGAATAAAAAAAAAATGTTATATTTTTATTCATATTACATAAGAGTTATGCTCACTGTTTCCAATCACCCCTGTTTACAATTACCCTGGTTGACCCTACAATCTTTGTTTAAAATCAGCCGTCTTCCCAGAACGGTGGAAATTGTCGCGTGTCGTTCCAGTTCCAAAGGGCGGGAAAGCGTAGAATGTAGAAGATTTTCGACCTGTGTAGCGGTTCTATCAACGCCAGCCAAAGTGTTTGAGTCGGCCATTCAAAATAATTTTTACGATTAGGTTAGACCACAGCATAGATTTAGGCCTGGACGCAGCACGACAAGCAACCTGCTCAATTACATGAGTGAGCTGATTCCGGTAGTGGATGTGGGAGGCCAGGTAGATACTTGCTATTTTGACTTCCGCAAAGCATTTGATACGGTCGATAATGATGTTCTGCTCAGGAAGCTGGCGAGTGTCGGATGTACCCTACACTTGCTGAAGTTTTTCGCACATTATATGAGTAACAGGAGGCAATCTGTAGACTACACTGGTTACCGTTCTGAGCCATATTCTGTGTTATCAGGAGTAAGTCAAGGCAGTAATTTGGGCCCCCTTGAGTTCCTCGTTATGATTAATGACGGTGGATATTGTTGTGGATTCCTCTTGCCTGCTCTTTGCAGACGATCTAAAACTGTATCGGCCTATCAAGGAGCCAGCAGACTGCGAGCGACTACAGGATGACATTCGGAGGGTCGTATCATGGAGCGAGGAGAACAAGTTGCAATTTAATACCTCAAAGTGTTTGGCTATTTCTTTTAGAAAAAAGCGAAATCCGATCCCTTTCGATTACACCATCGATGAAACACCAATGCAGCGGGTCACAGAGGTAAAAGATTTGGGTGTTCACATTTCTTCAGATCTTGCGTTTAAGAAACACATAAATCATGTTTGTAAAATTGCGTACAGAAATTTAGGCTTCGTTCTACGGCGATGTGCTAAGTTTACAAACATGAACGTAGTTGTATGTAATATTATATAGGTAATGCATTAGTGCGCATGGATGCGGGCAGCGCAGGACCGGTCGTTATGGAAATCCTTGGGAGGCCTTTGTCCAGCAGTGGACGTCTTTCGGCTGAGAGAGAGAGAGAGAGAGAGAATGCATTAGTAAGAAGTTACCTCGAATCTAATGCCATCATATGGGACCCGCACGACGCGAAAATACAGTCAGTCGTTAGAACGGATACAGAATAAAATTAGGTATTTGTATTGGCGGCATTATGGCGTATACCCTTTTTATCCTTTGACGTATCCTACTTTATTCATCCTTGATATGGTGGGATACAATGAGCTTCGGGTACGAAGGAGATTGGCTGTGGTGTCATACTTATTATTTAAATTACTGCGTGGGAGGATACACAATGCGGAAATTTTACAGGCGATAAAATTTTGGGTCCCGAATAGGTATGTGGAGTGGAGACAAGGCGACGGCCGAATTTACTAGTGGTACCTGTAGGGAGGACCAATCTCCTAAACAGGGCTCCGCTAACGCGGGCGCTGCGCACTCTCAACCAAATTGCCGAAACTGTTGACATATTCGAGTGTTCTTTGTGTGAATTCAAAAAGGCTGCACTGCAAACTATTTGTTATATGGGCGATTCTACAAAAGTTGGGCGACTTGATGTCATCAGTCGATAAAACACATATTTTTTTAAATTATATAAATATTTCTTAATATTTTAATTAATCCAAGTCACTTTTAGCTGTCCACTAAATTTAGATGTTTAATTCAATTTCAAGTTATTGAAATAATGTAATCAATGTTTAAATCATCAGTACTATGGCATGTCACAACTCCCAAATTACACAATAAGTTTTATTTTTCATGAGAAGTTTATCATTTAGAATAAATTTTACTTCTACAATGCAAACTAAGAAACATGTCACAATGTATTTTTACACGACTGACCAAAAAAGGAGTGTTATGTTTTCAGGGTTCATGTATGTATGTATGTATGTATGTATGTAAGTTTCTTTATTCCACCATAAGTCCTGAACGGCTTAACCGATTTTGATGTGAGAGGTATTTTTAGATTCCTTGCATTCCTCCGAGTGACATAGGCTATATGACGTCACCATGAAAACAAAATGGCGGATTATATATGCGATAAATAGCAGACCAAAAAAATAAAATTTAATCAATCTTATCGAGTGGGGTATCAAATTGAAGAGCTTTAGAAGGCGATTTCAAAAATGTATATAACTTATATGTTTGTATGTACTTTTTGAGTAAAAACTCGTCAGTCGTGTTTTTTATTTTTAATAATTAGCTTGTTCATATTTCGAAATAAACCTAATTATTATCAGTTGAAAAAAATATGTCTATACCTACTTTGCGTTTGTTTTTACTCGTCAGTCCTATGTGCAATATTAAAATTAAAAATTCCCGCAAATCATCTAAGTTCAAACGTCAAGTCCTCGATCTGTCTATGGTATATAGTACGGGCAATTTAAGCAAATTTTGGGCCAAACCTCAAAATATATCATAGTTTTGATTTTTGGCAAAAGTGTTCATCAGAGTCCTAGAATCATTTTCTCAAAAGTCCCCGGCCCTAGGGTACCGGTTGACCCCCCTCCCCCCCTCAAATGTGTCCCTGACCGTCGTTTTTCTTTATTTTAAAAAAACTATCAAAGATAGAAAAAAACTGTCAATGACAAAAATAAACATCATTAAATTATCTATAAAATGGTTTTTAGTTCATTCCGATAGGACTGATAGTTTTGGATTTATGTCTATACACTATGTATCAAAAACCCTGTTGTTCCTCTTAGGTACGTGTACATAAGCCTATATGCTGTTCATTCAAGAAAACAATATTTAAAAAAAAGTAATAATAAAGTAGTTAAATAAAAATTTAGTTAAAATCAATAAATCCTAATTATACCCAAATGTTTAAAACATCTGATTAGAAAAATGACAGGTTGCCACACCGGGCATCGGCGCTGTCGCCAAAAGCGATGCTACCTTTGTCGGCGCCCGCGGCTCCTTTGACATGCCGCCGCCGCACGCAAAATCCGGAAATTACTTCCTGTGTCTTCAGTCTTCCGCGCCGATTACTACCGTTCGCACGTACGAGTAATTGTGTTTCAGTTTTCGGATATTTTTTGTCGTCGCGGGTGACTTGACAAAATGTCTTATTCTAACGAAGAATATTTTAATATGTTGATGTGTCTCGGCGTTTGCGTATTGTCGCGGCATTTGAAGAGATTAAGTCCGATCCCTTAGTTTTGCAACGTGTGCGGCATAATCTTGTTAAAAGGTGCAATGAGTGTTTAGAGGTACAAGGTGGACATTTTGAACAGCATCTCCATCGCCGACAACGACAGGTGGACATAATAATCAATTAAGTAGTTAAGTGCGGTACCTAACCACGCGTTTATGTGGAGTGTTATCAGACCGACTAATATCGAATTGTTCACTTGTGAATCAACAGATCTGTCGTTTGTTAAATTCATTGATGTGTTAAAGTGATAACAGTGATAAGAGAACATGTGAAAGTTCATGACCTTTTGGAGAAAGACGCGCGCCGCACGCGCTGTGTTGCCACGCCGCCGCGGGCTGTTTACGCTAGCTATCTCTTTCTGGCCGCGCTATGCAGATTTCAGGGGTAAGTAAACAGTTGATATCGTAAATTTTTCATGATTTAATATTTATTCTTAATAATTTGATAGACGAGTTTCATAATTTAAATTGCATGAATACTTTCGTATACCGATTCTTTATACACCCCTAACAGGAACAACAGGGTTTTTGATACATATTGTATATCCTGCACGAAAAAAATGGTTTTTGCAAAATCTTGGTATTTGTACTGATTTTATACAAAAACCACTGAAGTTATGATAAAGTGGTATAGAAGAGAATTAATGTTAATTCTATAAAACAAGACCCATATCATTGTTGCACGTGCCTTAGTTCCTGAATAGCTCACGACGTCTGGCATCACATGTTACCCTTTAGCCTCTGTATAGCCCGGGAAGTAGTGTCATGACGTGCAAATTTTGGTATCGGAAGAATTCACTTGGCACAGGTGTTATATACATGAAGTTAAGCTAATTTAGGTAGCCCGGTAGCCATCCACCCCCCCTGGTGGGTAGGTAGGGGGGGCATTCAAAGGTACACGCCGCCGCGCTTTAGTAAAAAAATCATATCAGCGTCTATTTACCTACCACCTCGAGTTTGGTGTCATTTTCTAGTAAATCAGGCATGAGGAATTCATTTTTGAGACATTTAGTATATAGTTTAATAGAAAAAAAGGAAAATATTGACGAAAATATCAAAATCGGTTTGTTATTTTTTTTATTCAACTGTCAATATTTTTGAATATACTGAATTTTGTGCAAATAAAAAAATACTATTATAAAGGATATTTATCTAGCTTTTAAAAAATATATACTTTAATATATAAAGTTATCATAGATGTTTCTGAAAAAAATCGGACATGGTACGCGGCGGTGCCTAGGAACTTTTACAGTAGTCTAGTTTCTCATCCTTTTGTTGACATATTAATTTGGTTTTATATGCAAAATATACAGAATATGTACTTTACTTAGTTATTGACTGTCTCTTATGGTCTGATGAATAAATAATAGTATTTTTAGGGTTCCAAAGTAAACATGGAACCCTTATAGTTTCGTCATGTCTGTCCGTTTGGCTGTCCGTCCGTCTGTCCGAGAATTAGCTCAGAGACTATTAATGCTATCAAGTTGTAATTTGGTATAGATATACATATTAATTACGCGGATAGAAATGTAGAATAAAATCATGAAAAAAATTTTTTTTAGGGCGGTTCCCCTACAGCTAAAGAGGGGATGATTTTTTTTATCTCTATTGTACCATCGTGTGGGGTATCATTTGATAGGTTTTTCAAAAATATTATGAGTATGTGAACATTATATTTTGATTTAGGGATCCGTTTGTGAAATATTTGACTTTAAAGTGCAAAATTTTGTCAATGTGGTGAAAATGCTATATGAAAATACCTTCGCATACCGCTTTACTTCTCGACAGTCGAGCAGTGAAGCGGCATGTGGGACTTGGACCCACTAAAAACACCCCGGT
This sequence comes from Ephestia elutella, assembly GCA_018467065.1. Lineage (NCBI taxonomy): Eukaryota > Metazoa > Arthropoda > Insecta > Lepidoptera > Pyralidae > Ephestia > Ephestia elutella. The sequence continues at coordinate 27,093 of JAEMBS010000098.1, read as the reverse complement.
GCCTCTACATACCAATACTGAAGAGGTGGGAACGGTGGAGTTACCACCAATCTTCCACACTCTCCAGCCACGGCAGTGACCTACAAATGTCACCCTGCATCGCGTATAATTACTCCGCCTGCTTTAAATAATAGCCTCTTAAAAACGCGGACGATGGACCGATTACCAGGTCCATCGCCAGCCATTATCAAGGGGGCATAAGATGGGCATAGGCCTTTCTTCTCCGGCCCGGCCGACAGAGCTTCTCGTTGTTGCTCTGCCTCTTCTTTCTTTGGCATTATAGTCTCGCTGAATATCTATGCTTTATTGTGACCTAGGACGCGATTTTCTTCACGCCATAAAAAGCCCCAGAAAGAATTTTTGCCTCTAGATCCCATGGCAAGGACCCAACAAGAATACAAGCAGCGTCTGCAGAAACTGTGCGATATCCTCGTATTGTACAGATAGCCCTTTGGGATCTACGCAACAACATTATGCTCTCCTTTTTAAATCATCTGCGCATATTGGGACTCCATATAATGCCATCGACCGTACGACACCAGTATAGAGGCGTCGCGCGGGTGTATTGGGTCCTATTAGGCAGTATCCTGGACGATGCAGATGCCGATTTCAAGAGTTTTGGAGCCATATTCTTGAAATGATCGGAGAACTTCCATTTGGCATCCAGGATTAGGCTTTATAGTTCTAGGGTTCATTCAGGCGAGGTACTTCATAGTTCCACCAATAGCGATATTGACCCCACCTACCACTATGCTCGCATTTTCTGGCGGTGCATGTCTAGGACGATAAAAACATAGGGCATGGGATGCAGAACGCCACATGACATTTCCCAGCATCGCCATCCGTCTTTCCCTGGGTACTCGACGTGCCTTTCTGACAAGTAGGAGTCCACAATGCACAGCACACTCTACATGCACACCCTAGTAAACAGCTCTTAGGAGATGCAGCCGAGAACTGGCTTCCATCGGCGGAACATTCTCTAGCTGTCAGTCTTTTTTAGAGAACAGCGCACTTGCGGATTTGGGATAGGAAATGGAATTAAATAAATGGAAACCAAAGTGGACTATTGCACCAGTTGCTGCTACCGCTTGTCGTGAACTGATTCGGTGCAAGCCACGGTGCGGTATTAGGTGCAGCTGTCAAAATTCAATTAAAATGAACCAAATTATGCCACTGTGGTGGAAAATGTCGGTAATATAATAAAATAATTGGTCAAGTCCTGTTTGTAATATATTGGGTAAAACTAAACGCAGGCGTTTCCTGTTATCGCCGCCAGGGGTTTTGGGGTTCTCACACTGCTAGCGTGGATGGCGTCGCGTGTGGTCCGCCATTGCATTGTCCAGGGCGATATCGGTTTGATTTTAATACGCGGAGCGGTCTCGCGTCTTTTGCTTGTTGTTTAGTTTGAGTGATAATTGTGAATCTCCTGTTTGTTAAATAACTATTGAATTTGTGTTTGTGAAAAACTCTGTTATTGTGACTTTTTCTTGTGAGAGGTGAAACGTGGCTGGCTGTTCACATCTGACTGTTCCCGAGTGAAACTACGGGAAGAAATCTATTTAGTTGTCCTGGGGAATTGAGATCTCAAGGGTTAGGTAGGGTGATTAGGAATTCCCCCTTCCCGAAGACACTCAAGTTTGGATCCGAAGAGAAAGAAGATTTAATTTGGTAAGTGTTTGTAATATATTGGGTAAAACTAAACGCAGTGAAACTACGGGAAGAAATCTATTTAGTTGGTCTGGGGAATTGAGATCTCAAGGGTTAGGTAGGGTGATTAGGAATTCCCCCTTCCCGAAGACACTCAAGTTTGGATCCGAAGAGAAAGAAGATTTAATTTGGTAAGTGTTCAATTCTAGTTAATTTATAGGTTAGGTTATCATATAGGGCCCTGTAGCTCCCTTCATAAGCTACGGTGGTAGCAGACTGCGTTAAGTTAGTTAGGTTTTAGTCGGGCAAACGTGGTGCCGCGTGGAGATTTTTTCCCGGTACTTATTTTTACCGGTGGTTTTTTTCCCCGGTGAAGTTCCGGTACAGAATTCTTCCCGCCGCTTCGTTTGTCCGGATTCTCGCTGCCACATTTTCTGGCAGCAGAGCGTAGTTGCTCTGCACATTTTCTGGTAGCAGAGCGTAGTTTATCTACCCTCTATTTGTTCGTTTGTAAAAAAATAATTAATTGTTTGTAAAAATTATTAGATTTTTTCTTAGTTTGTTTGTATAAGAATATTTGTAACCTTTTTTGTATTTGTTTGCGGTTTGTACCGTGCGTTCCGGGTTTGTGCCATTCTCATACCTACCGCGGTTCTTCGTGTAGTTGCTTGATTTTGTTGTTTTTTATTTACCTTTTGTTATTTTTTGTTTGTGACTTGACGCGATGGCGAAGGCCTCCAATGCTAGGGCGACACTCGCCAACGAATTGAGATGGTTTGTGACGGGCGGAGGACTCCTGTCCCGGAAGGACAGGGAGGGCGCCATACTGCTAAGAGCGGATCACCTCCACTCACGATTGATTAGCGCGGAAGCGGCCATGGCGGCGCTTACCGAAGCCGATCTTACCCCGGAGGCCTACGCAGGTCACATGGCGGACATGGACCAGATCCTGAGTCTGCACGATGATATCGCGGAGGCGGTGACCGCAATAAGGGCGAGACAGGCTGGCGGACCAGCCCTCGCACACCTGTTAGACAGGAAGGACCAGCGGTTACTGGTCGGCTCCCCACCCTTCAGCTGTCCCACTTTGGGGGTAGGATGGAGGAGTGGGTAGCATATAAAAATATGTTTGAGTCCCTGGTCGTAGCACGACAGGATTTGTCGAAGGCCCAGAAGATGGCCTACCTCCTCTCCACTCTTGAGGATGAAGCGCGGTCGCTCATCCAGCACCTCCGGGTGGAGGACGACCAGTACGACACGGCTTGGGAGTTATTGAACTCCCGCTACCAAAACTTACGTTTGTTAGCGGATGCGCACGCCGCACAGTTGATGGCCCTGCCCAAGGTGGCCAACAGGGCACAGTTGCGCCTGCAGTTGCTCACGCCCGTTACAGTGGCCTGTAACGCGCTCCGCACACTGGGGCTGCCGGTGGACCAATGGTCTTTTTTGCTGGTGCACATTGTATTGGGCAAATTGCCCAATGACATCCGCTCGCGATTTGAGCGCGAAAATGCGGAGCGGGATAGCACCACCCTACCAACATTCACTGACTTGGTGAAGTTTTTGGAGTTTGAGGCACGGGCTGCTGAGAATACCATGACGGACTCAGCGCCATCCAGAGCGCCTGAACGTAGGCCCTTGGAACCCTCATGGCGAGGGAAGGCCCCAACAGGGACGGCAACCGCCACCGCGTGGAGCTGGTGCGCGGGTTGCACACACGGCAGCAGTCGCGAGGGACGCGGACTGCCTGCAATGTGGTCGGATGGGCCACAGCCTGCTGCAATGCAGGGACTGGCAGGGACTGCCAGTACAAGATCGGCGCCGCATGGCAAAGCGGCATGAACTTTGCTTTTATTGTTTGGGCGGTCACTATGCACGTGACTGTCCCAGAGCCATACCATGCAGTGCATGCCGTGGGCGGCACCACGTGATGCTTTGCATGAACCGCAACGGGGATGGCACCCGGATGTTGAGGCAGGGGTCCCCTATGGGCGGGGGCGCTCCTGCGCGAAGCCCTCCACCACCGGACGGAGGACGCGGCTTCGCTCGTCGCACCCCCCCTCGGGAGGGGGGTCGCGTACCTGCGCGGGTCTTGGCGGACCGGGACCACGCGCCCCAAGGTCATGGCCAGTATGTAGCTGGCCAGGCCCCGGATAGGGCCCCCATGGGCGGGGGCCCTAGATCGGACGTGAGAGTGGGGACACCCCCCTCCACGCGGGTTACCAATACCCAACACATGCAGCCGCAGCGGTTTTCTCCGCCGCTGCACGAGTACCCACGGCTGGAGTACCACCCGCCGTACCATATGTATGGCCGGGCCGCGGGTTCTGCCCCCCCTCAGATGGGGATGTGCACTCGCCCGCCATATTATCCGGGTCAGTGGCGCGCCCCTGGTTTGGAGAGAGTGGGGAGCCCGTAACTAGCTTGCTCCCTTGCTGGGACAGAGCCGCGGACGGTTCTGCTCCCTACCGCGGTGGTCCGCGTATGGGGTCGTGGGGGAAGCCATTAATTTCGAGAGCTCTGTTGGACTCAGGGGCTCAAAGCAGTTTGGTTACCACTCGAGTGGCACGCCAGTTAGGTTTAGTCGTGGAAGACTCGCCTGTGCCACTTCTTGGAGTTGGTGGCATACAAGTGAAGTGTCTGACGGGCCAGACACTTGTCACCTTTTCTTCGCTGAAGTCCTCCACAATGAGGATCACGACTTCGGCTATGGTAATGGATACCATTGCGGGTTGGCACCCCTCGACAGACATACCGCCGGGTGTGTTGTCTTTGGTTTCGGGTCTGGATTTGGCCGACCCTTTGTCTTTCATCCCGGCCCAGTGGACTTGCTCCTGGGCTCGGACGTATTGGGTTGGATTTTGTTGGGTACACAGAAGGCTCTGGGTTCGTCTTCACTGATGGCAGTGTCTACGATTTTTGGTTTTGCCCTGATGGGCCCTGTGTTTGATAATGGCACCGCGGAGGAGCCACCGGTTGTCGCATCTGCGTCCTTGGCCAAGACCATGCAAAGGTTTTGGGAGGTGGAGGAGCCACCTATGAGTTCCAGGATGGATCCGGAACACGCTGAGTGCGAAGCCCTTTTTCGATCGACCACGGAGAGGTTGCCCTCCGGTCGGTTTGTAACTAGGTTACCCTTTGTTGCCTCTCGTCCTAGCCTAGGGCAAAGTAGGGCGCTTGCGGAGAAACGACTGCTGTCCATGGAGCGACGCATGCAGCGTGACCACGTACTTCGCGATAAATATATTGAATTTATGCGCGAGTACGAGGATTTGGGTCACATGTCTCCGGCTCGAGTTGATTGGAGCTCAACTGAGCATTATTTTTTGCCCCACCACGCGGTGGTGAAGGCCTCAACAGGCAAATTGAGGACCGTCTTCGATGGGTCCGCACCCACTTCGAACGGAGTTTCGTTGAATCTATGTTTGCATTCAGGTCCCAAATTGCATAGGGACATAATTGACATCATCTTGAACTTTAGAAGACATCAAGTGGTTTTTGGTGCGGACATCCGGATGATGTTCCGCCAGACAGTCATACATCCTGAGGACAGGCGATTCCAGTTGATACTCTGGCGTGAGCGCCCTGAGGATCCTGTGACGGTGTATGAACTCAACACAAACACGTATGGTTTGAAATCTAGTCCCTATATCGCCATCAGATCATTGCTTGAATTGGCAGAGCGGGAACGGATCCGCTTTCCCCGTGGGGCTTCCGTGCTGTCACGTGACTTGTATGTTGATGACGTGTGCACCGGAGCCCAAAGTATTGAGGAGGCCCTCCTACTGCGGGATGAATTGATTGAAATATTGAAGACAGGTGGCTACGAGCTACGTAAGTGGTTGTCCAATGAGCCTAAAGTTCTAGAAGGGATCCCGGAGGATCACCAACAGAACCCTCACCTGTTTGAGGATGTGGATGATCCCAACAGGATAGCGGTGCTGGGCATGCAGTACCAGCCGCTAACCGATATTTTTACATTCCAAGTGGACTTGGAAATACCAAAGGTCTGGACTAAGAGAACGGTGTTGTCCGTAATAGCCCGTATGTTTGATCCAAGCGGTTGGATCAGTCCAGTGATATTCTCTGCAAAGTGTCTTCTTCAGAGACTTTGGACTTTGGGCGTCTCGTGGGACGAGCCGCTGTTTGGCTCCTCCATTGGATGATTGGCTCGAGTTGTTTTCATCGATTAAGGAAGTCAATCGGATTGCCTTGCCTCGTCGAATATTGCCCCCGGGAAATATCGAGCCAGCCTGCATGGCTTTTGTGACGCGTCGGAGCGAGGCTACGCCGCGTCAGTCTATATGCGGACAGTTGACGCCGATGGCCGGGTCAATGTCTCGCTTTTGTTAGGGAAGAGCAAGGTCGCCCCCATCAGGACTAGGCTGACTATTCCCAAGCTTGAGTTGAGTGGAGCTCACCTTCTCTCTAAATTGTTGCATCACGTTGCATGTGAGCTGGCGGCCACGGTCGAGATACGGGACATCTTCGCCTGGTCGGATAGCCAGGTCGCGCTTGCATGGTTGCGCGCGGCCCCACATACCTTGGAGGTTTTTGTGGGAAATCGGGTTTCCCAAATCCAGAATATCGGAATTGATATAACATGGAGACATGTGCCGGGAGAGCTTAACCCAGCGGACTGTGCCTCCCGAGGTTGTACGGCACCAGAATTGGTGTCACACCCGCTCTGGTGGGGTCCAGAGTGGCTGATGGGGTCAGAAACTTCTTGGCCTGTCTGTCAGACAGATGTTACTTCTTTGAGTTTGACCGGGCTCCGTGTACATGCTGTAGTCGCTGAGACGACGTCGGAGCCGGATTGGCTACTTGCTCGGTATAGCAGCTTGGATAAGCTTCTGGGTGTTACCAGTTGGATTAAGCGTTTCATACATAATTGTAGAAACCCACAGGCAAAGCGGTTGGAGCCGATTGCAGATGCAGAAGAGCGCCGGAGCGCATTGTTGCATTGGGTCCGTGTCGTGCAGACCGGACGGTTTGAGTCAGAGCTTCGTATTTTGCGCGACGGACGCGCTAAGTTGAAGGGCGCGGTCGTTCGTTTGAACCCGTACATCGACTCGGATGGGCTTCTTCGGGTTGGAGGCAGGCTCCGGAAGGCGGATCTTCCATATGAGACTCGCCATCCTCTGTTGTTGCCCAAGGGCGGACCCTTGGTGCAGCTTTTGGTGTCTGATCGACACATTCGTAACGCCCATGCTGGGTGCAATGCTTTGTTGGCTATTTTGCAACGCGAATTTTGGATTTTGTCTGCCCGAAGAGCAATCCGTAGTGTCCTGTTTCGATGTATTGCATGTTACAGGTTGAAGGCATCCACGATGCAACCACAGATGGGTGATTTGCCCGCTGATCGAATCCGACCTTCGAGGCCGTTTGACGGCGTTGGAACCGATTTTGCCGGTCCCTTTTCGATCAAGGCTTCTCCCTTTCGTAATGCCCGTATTGTAAAGGGCTATTTGTGTGTATTTGTTTGTTTGGCCACCAAGGCTGTCCATTTGGAGGTGGTATCGGCTCTGACTACGGAGGCCTTCGTCGCCGCGTTGGATCGCTTTGTTTCGCGTCGAGGTCTACCTTCCCTTATTAGGTCTGACAATGGCACAAACTATAAGGGAACTGTAAATTATCTTAAGGATGTTTCTGTGTTTATTGATAAAAATTGTACTAGTTTAAGTCAAATTAAGTTGCCCAAAGGGGGAATAACCTGGAAGTTTAGTCCCCAAAGTTGCCCCCATTGGGGAGGGATTTTTGAAGCGGCTGTGAAATCCGCAAAGACCCACCTCCGCCGCATTATCGGAGAAACGGCTCTAACTTTTGAAGAGCTGGCCACAGTGTTTTGTAAAGTTGAGGCGGTCCTCAACTCTCGTCCTCTCTGTCCGCTATCTCCAGATCCAAATGACTTTGGAAGCTCTCACCCCTGGTCATTTTTTTGGTGGGAGGGCCGTTGAATGCCCTGCCCGAATACCCGTGGAAGGATGAACGCGTATATCGGTTGTCGCGTTTTCAAAATGTTGCAGCAAATGAGCCAGGACTTTTGGCGTCGCTGGTCGCTTGAATATTTGCATTTGCTGCAGCAAAGAGTGAAGTGGACAGACAGGACATTGAGCTTCCCAGGGAGGGTGATTTAGTATTGTTAAAAGAGGCAAATTTGCCCTCATTGCTTTGGCGACGAGCTCGCATATTACGTTTGATTCTTGGCGGAGATGGCACTCCGGCGTGTGGCTGAGGTGTTGGTCGACGGTTCGATTTTAAGGAGAGGTGTGACCTCTCTCGCCCGCCTTCCCGTAAGAGTAGAGGTAGCGGTCTGCTTGAAGATGGTCTGCTTCTCAGACCGGGACGGGGGGATGTTTGTAATATATTGGGTAAAACTAAACGCGGGCGTTTCGCATTGCTGCCGCCAGAGGGCGTTCGGGGTTTTCACCACTGCTCGTGCGAATGGCTCGCGGACGGACATTGCATTGTACTATGCGATATCGGTTTGATTTTAAGACGCGGAGCGGTCTCGCGTCTTTTGCTTGTTGTTTAGTTTGAGTGATAATTGCGAATTTCCTGTTTGTTAAATAACTATTGAATTTGTGTTTGTGAAAAACTCTGTTATTGTGACTTTTTCTTGTGAGAGGTGAAACGTGGCTGGCTGTTCACATCTGGTTGTTCCGGAGTGAAACTACGGGAAGAAATCTATTTAGTTGGTCTGGGGAATTGAGATCTTCAAGGGTTAGGTAGCAGTAGGGTGATTAGGAATTCCCCTTCCCAGGAAGACCCTCCTCAAGTTTGGATCCGAAGACGAAGAGAAGATCCCGATTTAATTTGGTAAGTGTTCAATTGTAGGATTAATTTATAGGTTAGGTTATCATATAGGGCCCTGAGGCACTGTAGCTCCCTTCATAAGCTACGGTGGTAGCAGACTGCGTTAAGTTAGTTAAGTTTTAGTCGGGCAAACGTGGTGCCGCGTGGAGATTTTTTCCCGGTACTTATTTTTACCGGTGGTTTTTTCCCGGTGAAGTTCCGGTACAGAATTCTTCCCGCCGCTTCGTTTGTCCGGATTCTCGCTGCCACATTTTCTGGCAGCAGAGCGTAGTTGCTCTGCACAGTAAGTGTTCAATTGTAGTTAATTTATAGGTTAGGTTATCATATAGGGCCCTGTAGCTCCCTTCATAAGCTACGGTGGTAGCAGACTGCGTTAAGTTAGTTAGGTTTTAGTCGGGCAAACGTGGTGCCGCGTGGAGATTTTTCCCCGGTACTTATTTTTACCGGTGGTTTTTTCCCGGTGAAGTTCCGGTACAGAATTCTTCCCGCCGCTTCGTTTGTCCGGATTCTCTCTGCCACATTTTCTGGCAGCAGAGCGTAGTTGCTCTGCACATTTTCTGGTAGCAGAGCGTAGTTTATCTACCCTCTATTTGTTCGTTTGGAAAAAATAATTAATTGTTTGTAAAAATTATTAGATTTTTCTTAGTTTGTTTGTATAAGAATATTTGTAACCTTTTTTGTATTTGTTTGCGGTTTGTACCGTGCGTTCCGGGTTTGTGCCATTCTCATACCTACCGCGGTTCTTCGTGTAGTTGCTGTTTGATTTTGTTGTTTTTTATTTACCTTTTGTTATTTTTTGTTTGTGACTTGACGCGATGGCGAAGGCCTCCAATGCTAGGGCGACACTCGCCAACGAGATTGGAGATGGTTTGTGACGGCCGGAGGACTCCCTGTCCCGGAAGGACAGGGAGGGCGCCATACTGCTAAGAGCGGATTCACCTCCACTCACGATTGATTAGCGCGGAAGCGGCCATGGCGGCGCTTTCTTACCGAAGCCGATCTTACCCCCGGAGGCCTACGCAGGTCACATGGCGGACATGGACCAGATCCTGAGTCTGCACGATGATATCGCGGAGGCGGTGACCGCAATAAGGGCGAGACAGGCTGGCGGACCAGCCCCTCGCACACCTGTTAGACAGGAAGGACCAGCGGTTACTGGTCGGCTCCCCACCCTTCAGCTGTCCCACTTTGGGGGTAGGTGGATGGAGGGAGTGGGTAGCATATAAAAATATGTTTGAGTCCCTGGTCGTAGCACGACAGAGGATTTGTCGAAGGCCCAGAAGATGGCCTACCTCCTCTCCACTCTTGAGGATGAAGCGCGGTCGCTCATCCAGCACCTCCGGGTGGAGGACGACCAGTACGATACGGCTTGGGAGTTATTGAACTCCCGCTACCAAACTTTACGTTTGTTAGCGGATGCGCACGCCGCACAGTTGATGGCCCTGCCCAAGGTGGCCAACAGGGCACAGTTGCGCCTGCAGTTGCTCACGCCCGTTACAGTGGCCTGTAACGCGCTCCGCACACTGGGGCTGCCGGTGGACCAATGGTCCTTTTTGCTGGTGCACATTGTATTGGGCAAATTGCCCAATGACATCCGCTCGCGATTTGAGCGCGAGAATGCGGAGCGGGATAGCACCACCCTACCAACCTTCACTGACTTGGTGAAGTTTTTGGAGTTTGAGGCACGGGCGGCTGAGAATACCATGACGGACTCAGCGCCATCCAGAAGGCGCTGGCCTGAACGTAGGCCCTTGGAACCCTCATGGCGAGGGAGGCCCCAACAGGGACGGCAACCGCCACCGCGTGGAGCTGGTGCGCGGGTTGCACACACGGCAGCAGTCGCGAGGGACGCGGACTGCCTGCAATGTGGTCGGATGGGCCACAGCCTGCTGCAATGCAGGGACTGGCAGGGACTGCCAGTACAAGATCGGCGCCGCATGGCAAAGCGGCATGAACTTTGCTTTTATTGTTTGGGCGGTCACTATGCACGTGACTGTCCCAGAGCCATACCATGCAGTGCATGCCGTGGGCTGCACCACGTGATGCTCTGCATGAACCGGAACGGGGATGGCCCCCGGTTGTTGAGGCAGGGGTCCCCTATGGGCGGGGGCGCTCCTGCGCGAAGCCCTCCACCATCGGACGGAGGACGCGGCTTCGCTCGTCGCACCCCCTCGGGAGGGGGTCGCGTACCTGCGCGGGTCTTGGCGGACCGGGACCACGCGCCCCAAGGTCATGGCCAGTATGTAGCTGGCCAGGCCCCGGATAGGGCCCCCATGGGCGGGGGCCCTAGATCGGACGTGAGAGTGGGGACACCCCCCTCCACGCGGGTTACCAATGCCCAACACATGCAGCCGCAGCGGTTTTCTCCGCCGCTGCACGAGTACCCACGGCTGGAGTACCACCCGCCGTACCATATGTATGGCCGGGCCGCGGGTTATGCCCCCTCAGATGGGGATGTGCACTCGCCCGCCATATTATCCGGGTCAGTGGCGCGCCCCTGGTTTGGAGAGAGTGGGGAGCCCGTAACTAGCTTGCTCCCCTTGCTGGGACAGAGCCGCGGACGGTTCTGCTCCCTACCGCGGTGGTCCGCGTATGGGGTCGTAGGGGGAAGCCATTAATTTGAGAGCTCTGTTGGACTCAGGGGCTCAAAGCAGTTTGGTTACCACTCGAGTGGCACGCCAGTTAGGTTTAGTCGTGGAAGACTCGCCTGTGCCACTTCTTGGAGTTGGTGGCATACAAGTGAAGTGTCTGACGGGCCAGACACTTGTCACCTTTTCTTCGCTGAAGTCCTCCACAATGAGGATCACGACTTCGGCTATGGTAATGGATACCATTGCGGGTTGGCACCCCTCGACAGACATACCGCCGGGTGTGTTGTCTTTGGTTTCGGGTCTGGATTTGGCCGACCCCTTTGTCTTTCATCCCGGCCCAGTGGACTTGCTCCTGGGCTCGGACGTATTGGGTTGGATTTTGTTGGGTACACAGAAGGCTCTGGGTTCGTCTTCACTGATGGCAGTGTCTACGATTTTTGGTTTTGCCCTGATGGGCCCTGTGTTTGATAATGGCACCGCGGAGGAGCCACCGGTTGTCGCATCTGCGCCCTTGGCCAAGACCATGCAAAGGTTTTGGGAGGTGGAGGAGCCACCTATGAGTTCCAGGATGGATCCGGAACACGCTGAGTGCGAAGCCCTTTTTTCGATCAACCACGGAGAGGTTGCCCTCCGGTCGGTTTGTAACTAGGTTACCCTTTGTTGCCTCTCGTCCTAGCCTAGGGCAAAGTAGGGCGCTTGCGGAGAAACGACTGCTGTCCATGGAGCGACGCATGCAGCGTGACCACGTACTTCGCGATAAATATATTGAATTTATGCGCGAGTACGAGGATTTGGGTCACATGTCTCCGGCTCGAGTTGATTGGAGCTCAACTGAGCATTATTTTTTGCCCCACCACGCGGTGGTGAAGGCCTCAACAGGCAAATTGAGGACCGTCTTCGATGGGTCCGCACCCACTTCGAACGGGGTTTCGTTGAATCTGTGTTTGCATTCGGGTCCCAAATTGCATAGGGACATAATTGACATCATCTTGAACTTTAGAAGACATCAAGTGGTTTTTGGTGCGGACATCCGGATGATGTTCCGCCAGACAGTCATACATCCTGAGGACAGGCGATTCCAGTTGATACTCTGGCGTGAGCGCCCTGAGGATCCTGTGACGGTGTATGAACTCAACACAAACACGTATGGTTTGAAATCTAGTCCCTATATCGCCATCAGATCATTGCTTGAATTGGCAGAGCGGGAACGGATCCGCTTTCCCCGTGGGGCTTCCGTGCTGTCACGTGACTTGTATGTTGATGACGTGTGCACCGGAGCCCAAAGTATTGAGGAGGCCCTCCTACTGCGGGATGAATTGATTGAAATATTGAAGACAGGTGGCTACGAGCTACGTAAGTGGTTGTCTAATGAGCCTAAAGTTCTAGAAGGGATCCCGGAGGATCACCAACAAGAACCCTCACCTGTTTGAGGATGTGGATGATCCCAACAGGATAGCGGTGCTGGGCATGCAGTACCAGCCGCTAACCGATATTTTTACATTCCAAGTGGACTTGGAAATACCAAAGGTCTGGACTAAGAGAACGGTGTTGTCCGTAATAGCCCGTATGTTTGATCCAAGCGGTTGGATCAGTCCAGTGATATTTTCTGCAAAGTGTCTTCTTCAGAGACTTTGGACTTTGGGCGTCTCGTGGGACGAGCCGCTGTTTGGCTCTCCATTGGATGATTGGCTCGAGTTGTTTTCATCGATTAAGGAAGTCAATCGGATTGCCTTGCCTCGTCGAATATTGCCCCCGGGAAATATCGAGCCAGCCTGCATGGCTTTTGTGACGCGTCGGAGCGAGGCTACGCCGCGTCAGTCTATATGCGGACAGTTGACGCCGATGGCCGGGTCAATGTCTCGCTTTTGTTAGGGAAGAGCAAGGTCGCCCCCATCAGGACTAGGCTGACTATCCCCAAGCTTGAGTTGAGTGGAGCTCACCTTCTCTCTAAATTGTTGCATCACGTTGCCAGTGAGCTGGCGGCCACGGTCGAGATACGAGACATCTTCGCCTGGTCGGATAGCCAGGTCGCGCTTGCATGGTTGCGCGCGGCCCCACATACCTTGGAGGTTTTTGTGGGAAATCGGGTTTCCCAAATCCAGAATATCGGAATTGATATAACATGGAGACATGTGCCGGGAGAGCTTAACCCAGCGGACTGTGCTTCCCGAGGTTGTACGGCACCAGAATTGGTGTCACACCCGCTCTGGTGGGGTCCAGAGTGGCTGATGGGATCAGAAACATCTTGGCCTGTCTGTCAGACAGATGTTACTTCTTTGAGTTTGACCGGGCTCCGTGTACATGCTGTAGTCGCTGAGACGACGTCGGAGCCGGATTGGCTACTTGCTCGGTATAGTAGCTTGGATAAGCTTCTGGGTGTTACCAGTTGGATTAAGCGTTTCATACATAATTGTAGAAACCCACAGGCAAAGCGGTTGGAGCCGATTGCAGGTGCAGAAGAGCGCCGGAGCGCATTGTTGCATTGGGTCCGTGTCGTGCAGACCGGACGGTTTGAGTCAGAGCTTCGTATTTTGCGCGACGGACGCGCTAAGTTGAAGGGCGCGGTCGCTCGTTTGAACCCGTACATCGACTCGGATGGGCTTCTTCGGGTTGGAGGCAGGCTCCGGAAGGCGGATCTTCCATATGAGACTCGCCATCCTCTGTTGTTGCCCAAGGGCGGACCCTTGGTGCAGCTTTTGGTGTCTGATCGACACATTCGTAACGCCCATGCTGGGTGCAATGCTTTGTTGGCTATTTTGCAACGCGAGTTTTGGATTTTGTCTGCCCGAAGAGCAATCCGTAGTGTCCTGTTTCGATGTATTGCATGTTATAGGTTGAAGGCATCCACGATGCAACCACAGATGGGTGATTTGCCCGCTGATCGAATCCGACCTTCGAGACCGTTTGACGGCGTTGGAACCGATTTTGCCGGTCCCTTTTCGATCAAGGCTTCTCCCTTTCGTAATGCCCGTATTGTGAAGGGCTATTTGTGTGTATTTGTTTGTTTGGCCACCAAGGCTGTCCATTTGGAGGTGGTATCAGCTCTGACTACGGAGGCCTTCGTCGCCGCGTTGGATCGCTTTGTTTCGCGTCGAGGTCTACCTTCCCTTATTAGGTCTGATAATGGCACAAACTATAAGGGAACTGTAAATTATCTTAAGGATGTTTCTGTGTTTATTGATAAAAATTGTACTAGTTTAAGTCAAATTGCTGCCCAAAGGGGAATAACCTGGAAGTTTAGTCCCCCAAGTTGCCCCCATTGGGGAGGGATTTTTGAAGCGGCTGTGAAATCCGCAAAGACCCACCTCCGCCGCATTATCGGAGAAACGGCTCTAACTTTTGAAGAGCTGGCCACAGTGTTTTGTAAAGTTGAGGCGGTCCTCAACTCTCGTCCTCTCTGTCCGCTATCTCCAGATCCAAATGACTTGGAAGCTCTCACCCCTGGTCATTTTTTGGTGGGAGGGCCGTTGAATGCCCTGCCCGAATACCCGTGGAAGGATGAACGCGTATATCGGTTGTCGCGTTTTCAAATGTTGCAGCAAATGAGCCAGGACTTTTGGCGTCGCTGGTCGCTTGAATATTTGCATTTGCTGCAGCAAAGAGTGAAGTGGACAGACAGGACTGAGCCTCCCAGGGAGGGTGATTTAGTATTGTTAAAAGAGGCAAATTTGCCCTCATTGCTTTGGCGACGAGCTCGCATATTACGTTTGATTCTTGGCGGAGATGGCACTCCGCGCGTGGCTGAGGTGTTGGTCGACGGTTCGATTTTAAGGAGAGGTGTGACCTCTCTCGCCCGCCTTCCCGTAGAGTAAGCTAGCGGTCTGCTTCTCAGACCGGGACGGGGGGATGTTTGTAATATATTGGGTAAAACTAAACGCAGGCGTTTCCTGTTATCGCCGCCAGGGGTTTTGGGGTTCTCACACTGCTAGCGTGGATGGCGTCGCGTGTGGTCCGCCATTGCATTGTCCAGGGCGATATCGGTTTGATTTTAATACGCGGAGCGGTCTCGCGTCTTTTGCTTGTTGTTTAGTTTGAGTGATAATTGTGAATCTCCTGTTTGTTAAATAACTATTGAATTTGTGTTTGTGAAAAACTCTGTTATTGTGACTTTTTCTTGTGAGAGGTGAAACGTGGCTGGCTGTTCACATCTGACTGTTCCCGAGTGAAACTACGGGAAGAAATCTATTTAGTTGTCCTGGGGAATTGAGATCTCAAGGGTTAGGTAGGGTGATTAGGAATTCCCCCTTCCCGAAGACACTCAAGTTTGGATCCGAAGAGAAAGAAGATTTAATTTGGTAAGTGTTCAATTGTAGTTAATTTATAGGTTAGGTTATCATATAGGGCCCTGTAGCTCCCTTCATAAGCTACGGTGGTAGCAGACTGCGTTAAGTTAGTTAGGTTTTAGTCGGGCAAACGTGGTGCCGCGTGGAGATTTTTTCCCGGTACTTATTTTTACCGGTGGTTTTTTCCCGGTGAAGTTCCGGTACAGAATTCTTCCCGCCGCTTCGTTTGTCCGGATTCTCGCTGCCACATTTTCTGGCAGCAGAGCGTAGTTGCTCTGCACAAGTCCGTATCGGACCACCATTGTAGAGTTCCGAAGGTGCCTGCCTGCCTACTCTGTACAAATGTGGATACATCAACTCAAATTAACTCCCAGCTTTATTTAACTAATGAGTATAATACAATGTATATATACCATACCATCATATTCAATGAAATATGTTCCTACAAATATTTTTCATACTAAAATCGATTTTGTAAGTTTATCGTCTATTACTAGTTAAAGTGTAAAGCCTACATAATAGTGATAGTTTTCCTTTTAAATTCATTATCTTTACTATGTATCATGACTTTTTCCCGTATCCACCGACAACTATTTTCCTATTCGAAAGGGGGGACACTTGACTCTTAACAAAATTTTGCACTTTAAAGTCAAATATTTCACAAACGGATCCCTAAATCAAAATATGATGTTCACACACTCATAATATTTTTGAAAAACCTATCAAATGATACCCCACACGATGGTATAATCGAGATAAAAAAAATCATCCCTTCTTTAGCCGTAGGGGAACCGGCCTAAAAAAATTTTTTTTTCATTATTTTATTCTACATTTCTATCCGCGTAATTAATATGTATATCTATACCAAATTACAACTTGATAGCATTAATAGTCTCTGAGCTAAGTCTCGGACAGACGGACGGACAGCCAAACGGACAGACATGACGAAACTATAAGGGTTCCATGTTTACTTCGGAACCCTAAAAATACTATTATTTATTCATCAGACCATAAGAGACAGTCAATAACTAAGTAAAGTACATATTCTGTATATTTTGCATATAAAACCAAATTAATATGTCAACAAAAGGATGAGAAACTAGACTGTTTGTAATATAATTGCTTGGAACGAAACACGGGCGTTTCGCATTGCTGCCGCCAGAGGGCGTTCGGGGTTTTCACACTGCTAGCGCGAATGGCTCGCGGACGGTCGCCATTGCCCTATGCGATATCGGTTTGATTTTTAATACGCGAGAGGTTCCGCGTTCTTTGATTGCTAATTAGCTTGAGTTGTGTTTGTGAATTTCCTGTTTGTTAAATAACTATTGAACTTTGTGTTTGTGTACCCGTCATGGTGACTTTTTCTTGTGAGAGGTGAAACGTGGCTGGCTGTTCACATCTGGCTGTTCCCGAGTGAAACTACGGGAAGAAATCTATTTATTTGTCCTGGGGAATTGAGATCTCAAGGGTTAGGTAGGGTGATTAGGAATTCCCCCTTCCCGAAGACACTCAAGTTTGGATCCGAAGAGAAAGAAGATTTAATTTGGTAAGTGTTCAATTGTAGTTAATTTATAGGTTAGGTTATCATATAGGGCCCTGTAGCTCCCTTCATAAGCTACGGTGGTAGCAGACTGCGTTAAGTTAGTTAGGTTTTAGTCGGGCAAACGTGGTGCCGCGTGGAGATTTTTTCCCGCTACTTATTTTTACCGGTGGTTTTTTCCCGGTGAAGTTCCGGTACAAAATTCTTCCCGCCGCTTCGTTTGTCCGGATTCTCGCTGCCACATTTTCTGGCAGCAGAGCGTAGTTGCTCTGCACATTTTCTGGTAGCAGAGCGTAGTTTATCTACCCTCTATTTGTTCGTTTGTAAAAAATAATTAATTGTTTGTAAAAATTATTAGATTTTTCTTAGTTTGTTTGTATAAGAATATTTGTAACCTTTTTTGTATTTGTTTGCGGTTTGTACCGTGCGTTCCGGGTTTGCGCCATTCTCATACCTACCGCGGTTCTTCGTGTAGTTGCTTGATTTTGTTGTTTTTTATTTACCTTTTGTTATTTTTTGTTTTGTGACTTGACGCGATGGCGAAGGCCTCCAATGCTAGGGCGACACTCGCCAACGAATTGAGATGGTTTGTGACGGCCGGAGGACTCCTGTCCCGGAAGGACAGGGGAGGGCGCCATACTGCTAAGAGCGGATCACCTCCACTCACGATTGATTAGCGCGGAAGCGGGCCATGGCGGCGCTTACCGAAGCCGATCTTACCCCGGAGGCCTACGCAGGTCACATGGCGGACATGGACCAGATCCTGAGTCTGCACGATGATATCGCGGAGGCGGTGACCGCAATAAGGGCGAGACAGGCTGGCGGACCAGCCCCTCGCACACCTGTTAGACAGGAAGGACCAGCGGTTACTGGTCGGCTCCCCACCCTTCAGCTGTCCCACTTTGGGGGTAGGGATGGAGGAGTGGGTAGCATATAAAAATATGTTTGAGTCCCTGGTCGTAGCACGACAGGATTTGTCGAAGGCCCAGAAGATGGCCTACCTCCTCTCCACTCTTGAGGATGAAGCGCGGTCGCTCATCCAGCACCTCCGGGTGGAGGACGACCAGTACGATACGGCTTGGGAGTTATTGAACTCCCGCTACCAAAACTTACGTTTGTTAGCGGATGCGCACGCCGCACAGTTGATGGCCCTGCCCAAGGTGGCCAACAGGGCACAGTTGCGCCTGCAGTTGCTCACGCCCGTTACAGTGGCCTGTAACGCGCTCCGCACACTGGGGCTGCCGGTGGACCAATGGTCCTTTTTGCTGGTGCACATTGTATTGGGCAAATTACCCAATGACATCCGCTCGCGATTTGAGCGCGAGAATGCGGAACGGGATAGCACCACCCTACCAACATTCACTGACTTGGTGAAGTTGTTGGAGTTTGAGGCACGGGCTGCTGAGAATACCATGACGGACTCAGCGCCATCCAGAGCGCCTGAACGTAGGCCCTTGGAACCCTCATGGCGAGGGAAGCCCCAACAGGGACGGCAACCGCCACCGCGTGGAGCTGGTGTGCGGGTTGCACACACGGCAGCAGTCGCGAGGGACGCGGACTGCCTGCAATGTGGCCGGATGGGCCACAGCCTGCTACAATGCAGGGACTGGCAGAGACTGCCAGTACAAGATAGGCGCCGCATGGCAAAGCGGCATGAACTTTGCTTTTATTGTTTGGGCGGTCACTATGCACGTGACTGTCCCAGTGCCATACCATGCAGTGCATGCCGTGGGCTGCACCACGTGATGCTCTGCATGAACCGGAACGGGGATGGCCCCCGGTTGTTGAGGCAGGGGTCCCCTATGGGCAGGGGGCGCTCCTGCGCGAAGCCCTCCACCACCGGACGGAGGACGCGGCTTCGCTTCCTCGCACCCCCCTCGGGAGGGTCGCGTACCTGCGCGGGTCTTGGCGGACCGGGACCACGCGCCCCAAGGTCATGGCCAGTATGTGGCTGGCCAGGCCCCGGATGGGGCCCCCATGGGCGGGGGCCCTAGATCGGACGTGAGAGTGGGGACACCCCCTCCACGCGGAGTTACCAATACCCAACACATGCAGCCGCAGCGGTTTTCTCCGCCGCTGCACGAGTACCCACGGCTGGAGTACCACCCGCCGTACCATATGTATGGCCGGGCCGCGGGTTATGCCCCCTCAGATGGGGATGTGCACTCGCCCGCCATATTATCCGGGTCAGTGGCGCGCCCCTGGTTTGGAGAGAGTGGGGAGCCCGTAACTAGCTTGCTCCCTTGCTGGGACAGAGCCGCGGACGGTTCTGCTCCCTACCGCGGTGGTCCGCGTATGGGGTCGTAGGGGGAAGCCATTAATTTGAGAGCTCTGTTGGACTCAGGGGCTCAAAGCAGTTTGGTTACCACTCGAGTGGCACGCCAGTTAGGTTTAGTCGTGGAAGACTCGCCTGTGCCACTTCTTGGAGTTGGTGGCATACAAGTGAAGTGTCTGACGGGCCAGACACTTGTCACCTTTTCTTCGCTGAAGTCCTCCACAATGAGGATCACGACTTCGGCTATGGTAATGGATACCATTGCGGGTTGGCACCCCTCGACAGACATACCGCCGGGTGTGTTGTCTTTGGTTTCGGGTCTGGATTTGGCCGACCCCTTTGTCTTTCATCCCGGCCCAGTGGACTTGCTCCTGGGCTCGGACGTATTGGGTTGGATTTTGTTGGGTACACAGAAGGCTCTGGGTTCGTCTTCACTGATGGCAGTGTCTACGATTTTTGGTTTTGCCCTGATGGGCCCTGTGTTTGATAATAGCACCGTGGAGGAGCCACCGGTCGTCGCATCTGCGTCCTTGGCCAAGACCATGCAAAGGTTTTGGGAGGTGGAGGAGCCACCTATGAGTTCCAGGATGGATCCGGAACACGCTGAGTGCGAAGCCCTTTTTCGATCGACCACGGAGAGGTTGCCCTCCGGTCGGTTTGTAACTAGGTTACCCTTTGTTGCCTCTCGTCCTAGCCTAGGGCAAAGTAGGGCGCTTGCGGAGAAACGACTGCTGTCCATGGAGCGACGCATGCAGCGTGACCACGTACTTCGCGATAAATATATTGAATTTATGCGCGAGTACGAGGATTTGGGTCACATGTCTCCGGCTCGAGTTGATTGGAGCTCAACTGAGCATTATTTTTTGCCCCACCACGCGGTGGTGAAGGCCTCAACAGGCAAATTGAGGACCGTCTTCGATGGGTCCGCACCCACTTCGAACGGGGTTTCGTTGAATCTGTGTTTGCATTCGGGTCCCAAATTGCATAGGGACATAATTGACATCATCTTGAACTTTAGAAGACATCAAGTGGTTTTTGGCGCGGACATCCGGATGATGTTCCGCCAGACAGTCATACATCCTGAGGACAGGCGATTCCAGTTGATACTCTGGCGTGAGCGCCCTGAGGATCCTGTGACGGTGTATGAACTCAACACAAACACGTATGGTTTGAAATCTAGTCCCTATATCGCCATCAGATCATTGCTTGAATTGGCAGAGCGGGAACGGATCCGCTTTCCCCGTGGGGCTTCCGTGCTGTCACGTGACTTGTATGTAGATGACGTGTGCACCGGAGCCCAAAGTATTGAGGAGGCCCTCCTACTGCGGGACGAATTGATTGAAATATTGAAGACAGGTGGCTACGAGCTACGTAAGTGGTTGTCTAATGAGCCTAAAGTTCTAGAAGGGATCCCGGAGGATCACCAACAGAACCCTCACCTGTTTGAGGATGTGGATGATCCCAACAGGATAGCGGTGCTGGGCATGCAGTACCAGCCGCTAACCGATATTTTTACATTCCAAGTGGACTTGGAAATACCAAAAGTCTGGACTAAGAGAACGGTGTTGTCCGTAATAGCTCGTATGTTTGATCCAAGCGGTTGGATCAGTCCAGTGATATTCTCTGCGAAGTGTCTTCTTCAGAGACTTTGGACTTTGGGCGTCTCGTGGGACGAGCCGCTGTTTGGTCCTCCATTGGATGATTGGCTCGAGTTGTTTTCATCGATTAAGGAAGTCAATCGGATTGCCTTGCCTCGTCGAATATTGCCCCCGGGAAATATCGAGCCAGCCTGCATGGCTTTTGTGACGCGTCGGAGCGAGGCTACGCCGCGTCAGTCTATATGCGGACAGTTGACGCCGATGGCCGGGTCAATGTCTCGCTTTTGTTAGGGAAGAGCAAGGTCGCCCCCATCAGGACTAGGCTGACTATTCCCAAGCTTGAGTTGAGTGGAGCTCACCTTCTCTCTAAATTGTTGCATCACGTTGCATGTGAGCTGGCGGCCACGGTCGAGATACGGGACATCTTCTGCCTGGTCGGATAGCCAGGTCGCGCTTGCATGGTTGCGCGCGGCCCCACATACCTTGGAGGTTTTTGTGGGAAATCGGGTTTCCCCAAATCCAGAATATCGGAATTGATATAACATGGAGACATGTGCCGGGAGAGCTTAACCCAGCGGACTGTGCTTCCCGAGGTTGTACGGCACCAGAATTGGTGTCACACCCGCTCTGGTGGGGTCCAGAGTGGCTGATGGGATCAGAAACATCTTGGCCTGTCTGTCAGACAGATGTTACTTCTTTGAGTTTGACTGGGCTCCGTGTACATGCTGTAGTCGCTGAGACGACGTCGGAGCCGGATTGGCTACTTGCTCGGTATAGCAGTTTGGATAAGCTTCTGGGTGTTACCAGTTGGATTAAGCGTTTCATACATAATTGTAGAAACCCACAGGCAAAGCGGTTGGAGCCGATTGCAGGTGCAGAAGAGCGCCGGAGCGCATTGTTGCATTGGGTCCGTGTCGTGCAGACCGGACGGTTTGAGTCAGAGCTTCGTATCTTGCGCGACGCACGCGCTAAGTTGAAGGGCGCGGTCGCTCGTTTGAACCCGTACATCGACTCGGATGGGCTTCTTCGGGTTGGAGGCAGGCTCCCGGAAGGCGGATCTTCCATATGAGACTCGCCATCCTCTGTTGTTGCCCAAGGGCGGACCCTTGGTGCAGCTTTTGGTGTCTGATCGACACATTCGTAACGCCCATGCTGGGTGCAATGCTTTGTTGGCTATTTTGCAACGCGAGTTTTGGATTTTGTCTGCCCGAAGAGCAATCCGTAGTGTCCTGTTTCGATGTATTGCATGTTATAGGTTGGAAGGCATCCACGATGCAACCACAGATGGGTGATTTGCCCGCTGATCGAATCCGACCTTCGAGACCGTTTGACGGCGTTGGAACCGATTTTGCCGGTCCCTTTTCGATCAAGGCTTCTCCCTTTCGTAATGCCCGTATTGTGAAGGGCTATTTGTGTGTATTTGTTTGTTTGGCCACCAAGGCTGTCCATTTGGAGGTGGTATCGGCTCTGACTACGGAGGCCTTCGTCGCCGCGTTGGATCGCTTTGTTTCGCGTCGAGGTCTACCTTCCCTTATTAGGTCTGACAATGGCACAAACTATAAAGGAACTGTAAATTATCTTAAGGATGTTTCTGTGTTTATTGATAAAAATTGTACTAGTTTAAGTCAAATTGCTGCCCAAAGGGGAATAACCTGGAAGTTTAGTCCCCCAAGTTGCCCCCATTGGGGAGGGATTTTTGAAGCGGCTGTGAAATCCGCAAAGACCCACCTCCGCCGCATTATCGGAGAAACGGCTCTAACTTTTTGAAGAGCTGGCCACAGTGTTTTGTAAAGTTGAGGCGGTCCTCAACTCTCGTCCTCTCTGTCCGCTATCTCCAGATCCAAATGACTTGGAAGCTCTCACCCCTGGTCATTTTTTGGTGGGAGGGCCGTTGAATGCCCTGCCCGAATACCCGTGGAAGGATGAACGCGTATATCGGTTGTCGCGTTTTCAAATGTTGCAGCAAATGAGCCAGGACTTTTGGCGTCGCTGGTCGCTTGAATATTTGCATTTGCTGCAGCAAAGAGTGAAGTGGACAGACAGGACTGAGCCTCCCAGGGAGGGTGATTTAGTATTGTTAAAAGAGGCAAATTTGCCCTCATTGCTTTGGCGACGAGCTCGCATATTACGTTTGATTCTTGGCGGAGATGGCACTCCGCGTGTGGCTGAGGTGTTGGTCGACGGTTCGATTTTAAGGAGAGGTGTGACCTCTCTCGCCCGCCTTCCCGTAGAGTAAGCTAGCGGTCTGCTTCTCAGACCGGGACGGGGGGATGTTTGTAATATAATTGCTTGGAACGAAACACGGGCGTTTCGCATTGCTGCCGCCAGAGGGCGTTCGGGGTTTTCACACTGCTAGCGCGAATGGCTCGCGGACGGTCGCCATTGCCCTATGCGATATCGGTTTGATTTTTAATACGCGAGAGGTTCCGCGTTCTTTGATTGCTAATTAGCTTGAGTTGTGTTTGTGAATTTCCTGTTTGTTAAATAACTATTGAACTTTGTGTTTGTGTACCCGTCATGGTGACTTTTTCTTGTGAGAGGTGAAACGTGGCTGGCTGTTCACATCTGGCTGTTCCCGAGTGAAACTACGGGAAGAAATCTATTTATTTGTCCTGGGGAATTGAGATCTCAAGGGTTAGGTAGGGTGATTAGGAATTCCCCCTTCCCGAAGACACTCAAGTTTGGATCCGAAGAGAAAGAAGATTTAATTTGGTAAGTGTTCAATTGTAGTTAATTTATAGGTTAGGTTATCATATAGGGCCCTGTAGCTCCCTTCATAAGCTACGGTGGTAGCAGACTGCGTTAAGTTAGTTAGGTTTTAGTCGGGCAAACGTGGTGCCGCGTGGAGATTTTTTCCCGCTACTTATTTTTACCGGTGGTTTTTTCCCGGTGAAGTTCCGGTACAAAATTCTTCCCGCCGCTTCGTTTGTCCGGATTCTCGCTGCCACATTTTCTGGCAGCAGAGCGTAGTTGCTCTGCACATAGACTACTGACTAAGTTCCTAGGCACCGCCGCGTACCATGTCAGTTTTTTTTCAGAAACATCTATGATAACTTTATATATTAAAGTATATATTTTTTAAAAGCTAGATAAATATCCTTTATTATAGTATTTTTTTATTTGCACAAAATTCAGGATTTTCAAAAATATTGACATTTGAATAAAAAAAATAACAAACCGATTTTGATATTTTCGTCAAAATTTTCCTTTTTTTCTATTAAACTATATACTAAATGTCTCAAAAATGAATTCCTCATGCCTGATTTACTAGAAAATGACACCAAACTCGAGGTGGTAGGTAAATAGAAGCTGATATGATTTTTTAACTAAAGCGCGGCGGCGTGTACCTTTGAATGCCCCCCCTACCTACCCACCAGGGGGGGGTGGAAGGCTACCGGGCTAAATTAGCTTAACTTTATGTATATAACACCTGTGCCAAGTGAATTCTTCCGATACCAAAATTTGCAGGTTCCATACATTGGATGACACTACTTCCCGGGCTAGTAGTGGGCCAGATACGTAAGAAATAACCGCAAATCGATTTACTATAATTAAAATTTAATACACGGTTACATTATGCGAAAACAAAGATTTTAAGTGGTGGTTCCTGAAAATCCCCTTAGGTGGGAAGTAATGACGTCATCAATTTTTTTAATTCTTTGTATGGGATTTGATTTTTTCATCAAAAACATATCGTGTGTGATATCAAATGAAAGGGCTTGACGAGCCGGTTCTGAAAATATATTACACAATTACCTTTAGGCCACCTGTTTTCTAAAATTCCAAGAAAACCAAGAAATATTCTCAAAACTCGTACCAAATATGGGCTCCTCTTATTAGGAGTCTGCTCAGTAAATTTTTGTTAAACAAACGCCAAATATCTCGAAATATACTCATAATGTAACTTCGAAAAAAGGGCTTGACGAACCGGTTCTGAAAATATACTACACCATTACCTTTCGGCCACCTGTTTCCTAAAAATCTAATAACTAGTATTTTTAAAACATACCAAGTTTGGGCTCCTCCAGGTAGGAGACAGTTTGGTATTTTTTATTAAATGGCACGCCAAATGGCTTTTAATATACTTATACCTAATCTCAAGAAGACGATTATATAATATTAATATTGAGTATTTATTATTTTTTTTTGTTTTTACAAAATTGAATGAATGAACTTTTTAATAAAGAAAATTTTTTAAAATATCGTAAATGTTTATATTTTTGAATAGTTTTTTTTTAAGTTATATACGAGTATATTTTGAGATATTTGGCGTTTGTTTTACAAAAAATTACTAAGCAGACTCCTAATAAGAGGAGCTCATATTTGGTACGAGTTTTGAGAATATTTCTTGGTTTTCTCGATATTTTAGAAAACGGGTGGCCTAAAGATAATGTTGTAGTATATTTTCAGAACCGGCTCGTTAAGTCCTTTCATTTGATACAACACACGATATGTTTTTGAAAAAAAAAATCCAAATTCCATACAAGAATTTTAAAAAAATGATGATGTCATTACTCCCCTTCTAAGGGGGGGGATTTCAGGAACTACCCACTCAAAATATTTGTTTTAATCTAACGTATCCGTATACAAAATTTAAATACTGTACATCGGTTTGCGGTTATTTTTTACGTAGATGGTTACTACTACAGAGTTAAAGGGTTACATGTGATGCCAGACGTAACGAACTGTTATTCAGGAACTAAGGCACGTGCAACAATGATATGGGTCTTGTTTTATAGATAATTTTATTATCATTAATTCTCCTCTACACCACTTTATCATAACTTCAGTGGTTTTTGTATAAAATCTGTACAAATACCAAGATTTTGCAAAAAAAACATTTTTTTCGTGCAGGATATATAGACATAAATCCAAAACTATCAGTCCTATCGGAATGAACTAAAAACCATTTTATAGATAATTTAATGATGTTCATTCTTGTCATTGACAGTTTTTTCCTATCCTTGATAGTTTTTTAAAAATAAAGAAAAACGACGGTCAGGGACACATTTGAGGGGGGGAGGGGGGTCAACCGGTACCCTAGGGCCGGGGACTTTTGAGGAAATGATTCTAGGACTGATGAACACTTGTGCCAAAAATCAAAACTATGTTATATATTTTGAGATTAATGTCTAATCTTCCCGTACTAATAGGTAGTGAAGTTATGTACAGGCTTTATATTTATCAAGCCGCCCTTTTAAAAACAGTGTTAGCGGGCCGGCAGTGGTGAGCGAGAGTATGGTGCCAGTTAAACCTTGGTGAGTAATTATTTCATTATTTTAATATATTTTCTGATAATTTGATTATAACTAAGTGTGTTTTTTTACAACAATGTATCATGCTTACAGAAATTTACCAGTAAAAACATTGCTTGGCATTATAATCTAAAATTTGTGTCTAATCCATCAGTACCGTGTCGTCAGTCCTATGTCTGATCCCCTACAAGGGACTAACGTGTACCACGGTACTGATGGCTTTATGTGAGGGGCTTTAAATTTGAATAGATACTGGTAGTAAACAATACTTTGCATCATTTCAGATGAAAACAACATGGCACCTATAAATAAAAAACAAAAATTAAGCAAAGAAGAGGTGTTGAAAAAAAAAGGAAGCTGAAAAGGCCCGGTTGGCTAGAAATAGAGATAGGAAACGTTTAAAATATTTGATAAAAAAGAAAAAGGACAAAGAAAAAGTATAAAAGAGATGACACCGAGGGAACAACGCACAACCAGAAGAAAATGGAAAGAATCAGTGACTATTTCAACAACTGGTGTGGTGTAAGTTAGTAAGTAAGCAACCTCGAATTTTTTTAGAGTAAACTAAATACTTAATACTGTCATAAATGTAATTTGTACCTAAGATATAAGTGCCGTTATTAGATATTAAGATATTTGCAATAAATCTGAAACTTCCTAAAAATTTAGTCTTTTAATCAGTACCATGTTAGCCTCGTCAGTCCCCTGGCACTCAAAGTTACAAAAATCCAGATATTTCGAAAACTAATAAAGAAAGTTACTGGCCCGATTTAGAATAGTTTTAGTATTATATTACCCGCCTCCCCATATCAAACAACTTCTTACTTTTCGTCAAAAAGTGTGTAAACAAAATGACGGCAAAAGTCGCCCAACTTTTGTAGAAGTACCCATATTTTATAAATATTTGTGTCTATTCTATTGCATTGGATGTAAACCTGTAAAATAGAAGAATTGGATAACATTAAATGAATAAATAAAAAAACAAAGTGATCTTATAAGGGTTCCGTTTTTGCCTTTTGAAGTACGGAACCCTAAAAAATCGATGTCACGTCACGATCACGACTGCTACAGCGCAGTTCTATTTCTAA
>JAEMBS010000097.1:0-60000 GCA_018467065.1 Ephestia elutella | reverse complement strand
TCGTTCCCCGCTATCCCCACGTGCGCCTTTGTCCACACAAATTTTACTGTCCTGTTGGACCTCTGGAGGGTGAGCAGATGATGGTGGATACTATTAACTAATGGGTCCGTATTGCTCCTGTCTTTTAATGCCTTTATAGCCGAAAGGGAGTCGGTGAAGATGGTGGCCGACGGGTGGTCGTGTCCTAAGAACCATTCTGTGGCTTTCTTGATGGCATACAGCTCGCAGATGAAGACTGAGGCAGTCCGGCACAGCTTAAACTTCCGAACCACCGCAGCCCGCCCCTCTTGCATGATCACACAGGAGGCCCCCGACTCGCCCGTCTCCAATTTGCTGCCATCGGTAAAGATGTTGGGCGCATCCGGGTCGAACAGCGAGTCAGTCTCCTCCTGCGTGATGGCCTCTTTATACTCCACCGTTATGCGCTCTGCCGGATGGAGCAGGTCCCTAACTCCAACCCTTCTGTACAGACCGATGTCATGGGGGAGCTCCTCCACCCTTCCGGTAGTTTTGGTTAGATAAAGGCTGCGTACTTCGTCAATCACCAGGTGCATAGGGGGGAACTGCGCTAGGGCGTCTGCCGCTACAGTCGAGATTGTGCGGAAGCCCCTGATCGCCCTAATGGCGAAGTTCCTCTGGAACGAGCGAAGGGCCCTTCGCACGCTCTGATATTTTGTGGCAGTGCCCCAGATCCCCGCAGCATACGTAATAATTGGGGTAATGACCCGTCTATATATTGTATCGATGTTCTCGGGGCAAATGCCCCACGTCGGTCTCACAAATCGGCATAAACTTTTGTATATTTTTGTTGCCTTTTGGATGATGTATTTTGAGTGCGGAATGAAGCTAAGTCTCTTATCTATAATTATACCTAGGAGTTTAAATTGGTCTGAGTGGGGGATTCTCGTTTGGTTAATTGAGATTTCGGCATTATTGGTTTGAGGGGTGAAAGAAATAAGATGAGTCTTTTCTGGACCAAAGTGGAGCTTGACTCGTTCGCCCCAAGAGTGGATTTGGTTGAGGCAACCCTCTGTAATTCTCTCTACCTCCTCGCGTGTTGGGCCCTCAACGACGAGCAACACATCGTCAGCAAAAGCTTGGATGTGTGCCCCGTCAGGTAGGGGCAACGCGAGGAGCTCATCCAGAATTATATTCCAGAAAACGGGGCCGCAAGCCGACCCCTGGACACATCCCTTGGACATCACCTTCGACGCGGTGGTGTTTGCGTGGTCCAAGGTGACGGTCCTCTCCGAAACATAACTCTGTATGACGCCGAAGATGTTGTTAGGGCACTTTATGTGTCTCAGACGCTGGAAGAGCGCTGGCCACCACGCGTTGTCGAAGGCCGCCTTGATGTCCAGCGACACCGCGACTACTTGATTTTTCCTTGCTTTGGCGTCCCTGACCATGCCCAGAGCCGTCTCGAGGGCGTCCGTAGTGGACACCTGCTCCCTAAATCCAAACTGTTTCTCAGACATACTACCTTCACACGCTGCCTTGTATGTTATTCTTTTTACCAATAGCTTTTCTAGGACCTTGCCCAGCACGGGGATCAGCCCAATGGGCCTGTATGAACTGAGTTGGTCCATATCTGTTTTCCCCGGCTTTGGGAGGATCCTGACGACCGCTTTTTTCCATGCCTTCGGGAAGTACTCCAAGGCCAGGCATCTGTTGTATATCCCAGTGAAAAACTCGGGATATACATCAAATGCCTGGCTACAGATATCCGATGTAAGATGGTCACAACCTGGGGCTTTTTTTGTGGCCAATGTGCAAGAGGCACTCCCGCACCTCCTCCACCGCGAACGGGAGGTCATCTCCCACATTGGGCCGGTCCTTCATTTTTGCTCGCAGCTCTCGATGTTGCTCTGTCGAGTCTGGTGTATCTTCCGGATAAAAGTGATCGAGTAGCGCCGAGGCCGTGTTTGTGCTGTTGTCTGTAAATGAGTCGTTAATTTTTAGTGTTTGAGGGGGCCTCCTGATTGACCCTTCTTTAATAATTCTATTCGTGACCGTCCACACGTCTTCTTTTCCCTGCGCCTCGCAGAACTGCTTAAAATGCGCCGTGGACTGCTCCGAGATGGCTTTGGCATATTTTTGTTTGGCCTCTCTATAGTTCGCTATAGTTTCCGACAGCGGTCTCTTTGCCTTTTTTAATTTATGTAGTAGCCTGTGAAACTTGATGCACTCTCTTTTGTGATTTTCTAAGGTGTCCGACCACCAGGGATTAGCGTATGCCGGCTTGTGTTTAGGACGGAGGATTTGGTCACAGACTTTTTGTATGGCTGAGGTTAATTTGTCAACTACCCGGTCAAGGTCTCTTTCCGAGAGTGTTGTGGTTTCTGTTCGAGCTACTAAGTTTCCTATTGCTGTTTGGAATTTGGAGCGAAAGTCGAGCCAGTCGGCGTTCTGTGTGGAATATCGGAATGTGGTCCTGGATTTGGCTTTGTCGGGTCGCTGGTGTAGATTCAGTTTATAATCGATCGCGTTGTGGTCGGAGGAGGGGCAGGCCGAGTAATTCACTTTCCAGTCCCTCACACCGTCCACAAGATTACCTGATGCGTACGTAACGTCGATGATTGAGGAGCAGTGCTTGCCGTATCTGATGGCCTCAAATGTCGGCTCTCTACCGATATTACATACAGCCATGTCATTAGAGGCCATCAGCACCGAAAACTCCTCACCTCGGTTGTTGGCTGTGTCCTCGCCCCATTCCTGATGACTCCCATTCACATCCCCACCAACCAGACGTAAAGAGGTGGAGCCCCCAGAACGAAGAAGGTAATCCAATTTCTGGATAGTCTCATTACTGTCCACATTTGGCTCTATGTACAACGATACGACCTCTAATTGTCTAGGCCCTAAGTTCATACGAATGACCGCAATATTCTCATTCGACAGTTGGGTGATGCCCAGTGCGGCCACCGATGACTTGGTCAAGATACAGGCTTTGACCCTTTCCCCCTTCGAGAATTGGTACACATTGATGCCTGGTGTTGGCTTCATCATCAAGTCGGGGCCCACGTATGGCTCCGAGATAAGTGCTATGTCATATCTTTCTTTATGGTAATAGTCCAGAAACTCGCGCTGTGTGGTGTAGCATCGATTGAGATTGCATTGTATAATCTTAATCGTACTAGTAACCATAATCTGTCGTTTCATTTAGGGCGTTTACTGTATTAATAATTTTGGGGCAGTTTAACATGTCTAAGGCTGAGTGCTTTGTGTTCTTACTATTAGAGTTGATGCAATTAAAGCAAGCTAATTTGGATGGGTCGGTTCTATATGGGCAAGATGTGACGTGGTGGGCGGCGGACCCGCAGTGGCCACACGGGTAGAACTCAGCCGAGCATTTATTGCCCGTATGCCCGAACTGCAGGCACTTGCGGCACTGTACGAATCGGCTGAAGTCCGCGATGTGTACCCTCTGGTGTTCGACATTGACTCGTCCCATGTCCACGAGCACTCGCCTGGCCGCGGGCGCCACCTCCAAGACCGCATTGTAGAACCGATCGTTTCTGTTTTTGAGTAGGAAGCAGAGACGGAGATCATTAACTGCCACCTGATTTTGGCTGCTGATAATCTCTATCAATTCCTCTCTCTTCACCTCTTTGCTGATCCCTTTTAGGATAACAAGTGGTTTACGGAGTTTGGTTTGTTCGGCCACCAAGCCCGGCACCCGGTTGACCCGTGCTAGCGTCTCGTCGCGCTGCCTTTCGTTCTCGAACTGTACTTGAACAGTGTTATTGCGCAAGGTGCGCACTTTGGTTGGCGCAAACGTACTTCTTCTGAAAGAGATGTTGTTTCGCCAAGCATCGTATACATCCACCTGCTGTTCATCGGAATCTCTAGCCTTGATGTACAGTGCAGGCAGCGTTCGAGCCCTCGACACCACGGGTCGTCTCGGTGGAAGGGTAGCTGTTATTTCAGCAAATGATCTCGTGAGAGTGGGTGGGGTTGGGAGAGAGGGTAATGATGATGGTGGTGATGATGACGATGACGATAGTTCAGGAGCACGTATCCTCATTTCCTCCCGAATGGTCTCTCGGATCTCGGTAAGGACCGCCTCTGAGACCGGTTTCGGTAGTTCGGGCGGGGTTGTATCTTGCGCCTTCTCGGTCGCCCCCATTATGATATCGGCTAGCTCTTTTATGCGCTTTTTATTTTTACTCGTTACACTCTTACCTTCGCTGATTTTGACAATAATCTCCTTTGCCGCGTCCATGATCATCTCCAGCGGGCTGCTAGGAACGGCTGGAGCTGTTAAGACGGAAGGGGTTGGGGTTTGAGTTTGGGTGGGAGTGGGAGTGGGAGTGGGAGTGTCGTCCGGGGAATATATTAGTGCTGGGGTAGGGTCCAGCCGGGGGGAGAGAGACTCCCAACAGGCAGGGACGCCTTCCTCTTGTGCTCGCCTATCAGGTGGGGTACTTGGTGCCGATATGAATCCTCGGGAGGGTGTAGGAGGAGGGCTTGGTGAGTCCCGGTCCTCCGGAGGCGGAGGCGGGGATTCCAAAATGCGGGTAAGCCGTCCCGTCGCTTCAGGGGGGGTACGGCCCCTTCGTGTGGGCGAGCGAGCGATGGGCATTTTATCAAAGTAAAGCAAATTTCGTAATAAAAATCGGTGTTAAGTCGCTATTAAAGTCGGTATAAAAGTCAAGGAAAAGTTAAGGAAGAGGAAACTTATAGTTAATATACTAATAGTTAATAATAACTTAAAATAACTGAATATAGTTGTAAATATACGAGTAGCTATGTAAGACCCACAACTCAACTGCAGTGCGACGATTTGTCGGTTGCGGCCACTAGATGGCGCGGTGCGCAAAGTGGTACGCGCTATGAAGTCGCAAGCAAAGCGGTCCGCGCCACTCACTACTCCACTGGGTGTCGAAAAATAACAAATGTATGGGAAAAACAAGGAAATGTTAAGAAAACTCGGAGGTTTTCCAACGGATCGAAGCGAAACTTGGCAGGGATGCGAGGACAATCGGTTTACACCCTGTGAAAAAGAAAAAGTAGTATGCGGCTATAGAAAAAATTCAAATGAAAAATGACTTTAGTTATAAAAATTTGAAAATCGGAAAAGAATTTTTCCAAAGAAAAGTGTGCGACGGAATTACGATATTATAGTGTTAATTAGCTAACTATGGTGGGACACGAGAGAGAAAAATTTACGGGCAACGTACAAGATAGATAAACCAATGGTTAGGTTAGGTTAGGTTAGGTTAGGTTAGGTTAGGTTAGGTTGGGGTGCTAAGTGCGGGAAACCTCCTCGAGTGCCCAGGTCCCTTGAAGGCTTTAGCTTTTCTCACTTGATCTTCCGGGATCCGGTGCGAGCGGCGGGCTGACAAGGGACTCGGGACGGTGCACCCTGGGTGGCAGCCAATAACTCTCCGGTATGCGGGGTCTTATTGGTTGCTGGCGAATGTCCTGCTGTTGGGAGCCACTCCTCCCGTCTGCTTTCAGACGGTGAGTGGATGTGGCTCACGTTCTTCGCGCGGCGGTCTGTGCTTCGGCCAGCGTCGGGCAACTCGTTACCCCAAGCTGGGGCCGAGGGTGCTGTGCCATTGAGGCCAGTGCCGAGAGGAAGACAACCTCAGAAAAAATAACCCCAATCCCAAGGTCGGGCGTGCCGAGGGGATGAATGGCGGGGGGGGAACCCCGTCCCAAGCGCCCACAGTGAGTGTGGGAGGACAGGGACCTCACCCTGGGAAAAAAGGAAAATTTATGTAATGGCGACTCGGAACAACATAATACCCCAGGAGGGTACCGACTGCACAGTCGGAGAATCCCTCCCCGCACCGTCAGGTGCGGGCTGCCCCACCGTATCTGGGGGGGGCACGAACCGTCATAGGGACGTCAGTCCCTTTGTAGTGGAGAGTTCGCAGCCAGAGGCTGGCTCAGTATCCGACGCAGAGTCGTGGATGAGCGTAGAGAGTTTGGCGGAGGACGTGGACCGCCCTCGTCGATTGCGGCGCCTGAAAAGGGGTCGCGATGGGGAAGACGGACCAAGTGCCGAGATGCCGGCGCCGAAAGTCGCGGCGCGGCCGGCCGCAAAGACGGTCAGGAAGGGAGGTGGACCGAAAACCACCTTGTCTGTTGAAGCCCGCAAAGGGCAAGCTGCGGCTCGCCAAGAGGAGGCCGCAAAGGTTGTGGTCCAGATGGCCAACGAGGCGGAAACGCTTAGGGTGTCGCAGGCGGAAGACCCCACGGAAGAGGCCCTTGAGGACCAGGCTGCAGCCAATCTTCGGGTAATTCGCGAAGTTGCGGCCCGGTCCGGGAACCTGAAGGGGGTTTTCCAAAAGGGCCTTAAGGAGGCGGCGGCATCGCTCGAGAGGATCGTGGCGGTCCTGGGCTCGAAGTCGGCAAGCGAGGAGGCTGAGAGGCTCCGTGCTGTAAATAAGCGCATGGAGCTTAAGGTCTCCGCGCTGGAGAAAGAAATGGCGGAGCTCAAGGCCGCCATAGACAGGGAGCGTGCAGAGCGGACGGCGCAAGCGCCGGTGTCGCTTGGCGAACTACGGCAGGAGGAGTCAGAGGGGCTGAAACGCCTGATTCTGACCACGGTTGGCCCGTTGGTCAATGCCCGGATGGAGGGCATCCAGGACCGCCTCCTGCCAAAGAAAAACTTGCGACCGGCACTTGCTGCTGATAAGCGCAAAGCGACGGCGGAAGACAGACTGGCCGCTTCGGTGGCCGACATGGTTGACGAGTCGGACACCGAGGTAGAGGTGGTGCCGGCTCCTGCGCCTACAAGCAGGTCGGCAATGTGGAGGAAGGCTCCTCCCCAACCGGCCCCCAAGCCTGAGCCCAAAAAGGGCAAAAAGGGCCGGAAGGGCAGGAGGAAAAATAAGAAGGACGCCCCTCCAATGTCCGGACCGGAGCCAGAGCCGGTGCCGTCGACGTCATCGGCCCCGACACCGCCTCGTAGGGTGGTCACAGGTGGGCCGTCGTATGCGGCGATGGCGGCAACGCCAAGCACGTCGCTGCGCCCCACGCCGCGTCCTCAGCAAGTGCGAGCCACGCAACCGAACTCGGGGCCAGTAGAAGAGCCCTGGACGCAGGTGCCAGTGCGCAGGCGACCAGCCGCCGCCGCTGCTACTGCCCCGAGTCAGGGGGCACCGATAGCCGCCAGCAGAACGGCAAAGCCCCGGATGCCAAAGCTCCGCCCTCCGCGATCCGCAGCAGTGCTGCTTAAGTTGCAAACGGATGCGGAGAGGAGTGGATCCACCTATGGCCAGATTCTAGACCTGGCCAGAGAAAAGGTGGATATCGGTGCCCTGGGCATATCCGGGGTGAAATTCAAGAGGGCGGCTACCGGCGCTCGCATTCTGGAAATTGCGGGCGCCGATAAGGACGACAAGGCCGACCAGCTGGCGGCTAAACTGAGGGAGGTTCTGGATCCTCAAGTGGTAGAGGTATCCAGACCTCAAAAGAGTGCGGACCTGCGCGTGCTAGAGCTGTGCGACTCGGCCACACCACAATTGGTGCGGCTGGCCATCGCCCGTGTAGGTCAATGTCCCGACACAGACATAAGGGTCGGGGACATCAAAGAGGACCACACGGGCACTCGCACGGCGTTTGTAAGGTGTCCCGTCGCGGTGGCCAAACGCCTCACGACCGGCGGCGCCAAACTCCTGGTCGGATGGGCCTCGGCGCAAGTAAAACTGCTGCCGACGAGGCCCATGCAGTGTTACCGCTGTCTGGAAATAGGGCATGTGAGCCAGCGGTGCACTGCCGAGACCGACCGGAGCCTACTGTGCTACCGGTGTGGAGAGCCGGGCCATAAGGCCGCCGTGTGTAACGCCGCCCCGAAATGCGTACTGTGCGCAGGGGCGGGCAAACCCTCGGGACACCGGGCTGCAAGCGCCACTTGCACTAGTGCGCGCAGGAAAAGAGGAGGAAGGCGGGGTGCGTCCGCGGCTACGGCCCAGGCGCAGCCTGTCCGAGCGGCTCGGAGCGCCGAAGCGATGGAGACGGGGGCCCCACAATAATTATGGCCCTCAAGTTTCTCCAGGCGAACATCAACCACTGCACCAGTGCACAGGACCTGCTGTGCCAGAGCATGGCGCAGTGGTTGATCGACGTGGCGGTGGTCTCCGAGCCGTACTTCGTCCCGCCCCGGGATAACTGGGTCCGGGACCTGGATGGGCTGGTCGCAATACTGTGTCTTCGGCGAATTCTTCGCCTCCTACTTGTGTCGCGCAGGGTCATGGAGTGGTCTCGGCTCGGCTGGGCGACTTAGTTGTGGTGGGAGTTTATTTTTCACCCAACCGTCCGCTCAGCGAATTCGAGTCATTCCTGACCCAGGTCGAGGCGCTGGTCCAGAGGAGTCACCCTCACCCCGTGCTCGTTGCTGGGGATCTCAATGCCAAATCAACGGCGTGGGGATCTCCCGCAACTGATGGGCGGGGTGCGCTAGTGGAGGAGTGGCTCATCGACAACGGGCTGGCGGTGTTAAATCGGGGAACGGTACCCACGTGCGTGCGATGGAACGGCAGCTCGCGACCGGACGTATCGTTCGCGAGCGCCAGCCTAGCGCGCCGTGTCAGGGGCTGGAGCGTGTTGGAGGACGTGGAAACGCTCTCCGATCACCGGTATATCCGGTTTGATCTTTCCGCGTCCTCGGTCGCTCCGAGCGGCCCAATCCGGGCCCCAAACGAAGCCGGCCCGAAGTGGCAATTGAAGCGCCTCGACAAGGAGCTTCTCCGGGAGGCGGCCATAGTCCAAGGCTGGTCCCGTGCGCCGGTGAGCGTGGTGGTTGAGGACGAGACTGAGTGGTTCCGGGGCGCAATGACGGAAGTCTGTGATGCGTCTATGCCCCGGACATGCTCTCGTCCTCCCAGGAGGTGGGTGTATTGGTGGTCGCCAGAGCTCTCGCAGCTGCGAGAAGCCTGTATTACGGCTAGACGCCAATACGCCCGATATCGGAGGAGAAGGCGCCGGGACGCGGCTGAGGAGGCCGCCTTGTGCGCGACACTCGTTGAGGCGAAGAATTCGTTGAAGGCAGCGATCGCGACAGCCAAGGAGGCGGCGCGCGAGGAACTGCTGGCCACTCTGGATCGAGATCCATGGGGACGTCCATATCGGCTGGTACGGAACAAAACCCGGCCGTATAGCGTCCCCCTGACGCAGAGTCTTGAGCCGCAGTTCCTCGACGAGGTGGTGGCCGCTCTGTTCCCGCAGGGAGCGGCCTTTCAGCCCCCCAGCATGGCTCCACCACTGGCGGAAAGGAGCGAGGACGTGGGCGAGATCCCGGAGGTTACCCGGGACGAGTTCGCCGCGGCCGTCGCAAGGCTGCGTGCCAAGAAAACCGCCCCGGGTCCTGACGGAGTGCCGGGTCGTGTGCTGGTCCTCGCTCTAGAATTCTTGGAGGAGCGACTGAGGGGGTTGTTCACCGCCTGCTTCAGGCAGGGAAGGTTTCCTTCGGCGTGGAAAGTAGGTCGACTGGTCCTATTGAGGAAAGAGGGACGTCCGGCGGATTCTCCGACCGGGTTCCGTCCCATCATCGTGCTTGACGAGGCTGGCAAATTGCTAGAAAGAGTCACTGCTGACCGCCTCGTCGAGCACCTGGAAGGGGTTGGGCCGAACCTGGCGGATTGCCAATTCGGGTTCCGCCGGAAGAGGTCGACCGTCCACGCGATTCTGAGGGTCAAGTCCCTAGCGCAGGACGCGGTCTGCCAGGGTGAGGTGGTAGTGGTGGTGTCGTTGGACATCGCCAACGCGTTCAACTCCCTCCCCTGGCCTTGCATTGAGGAGGCACTCCGGTACCATGGGGTGCCAACCTACCTGCGCCGACTCATAGGGGACTACCTCTCAGACCGAAGGATCGCCTTCCCTGACCGTAGCGGATGGAGGGAGAGCGAGGTGACGCGCGGTGTTCCACAGGGTTCTGTCCTGGGCCCGCTCCTGTGGAACATCGGATACGACTGGGTGCTGCGGACGGTCACTCTTCCTGGAGTGGAAGTCGTCTGTTACGCGGACGACACACTCGTGACCGCCCGCGGGGCCACATTCAGAGACGCGTCACTGCTCGCCACTGCGGGAGTGGCTGAAGTGGTGCGCCGAATTCGCCGACTGGGCCTGGAGGTGGCCCTTCATAAATCCGAGGCCCTTTGTTTCCACGGCCCTCGGATGGGGCCGCCTCAGGACTCCAGTCTGATGGTAGGCGGTGTCGGAATTGCCGTCAAGGAATCAATGCGGTACCTGGGCATAGTACTTGACGGCAGGTGGAACTTCGGCGCCCACTTCGCCGAGATGGGGCCGCGCGTGACGACGGCGGCCAGCGCGCTCACACGGCTCATGCCGAACCTGGGAGGTCCAGAAGCGTCCTGCAGACGCTTGTATATGGGGGTCGTGCGATCAATGGCCCTGTATGGGGCCCCTGTATGGGCGGACGCCCTGTCGCGTCAGAACCTCGCCCTCCTGCGGAGGCCGCAGAGGCTGATGGCGACAAGGGCCGTAAGGGGATATCGCACGATCTCCTTCGAGGCAGCGTCAGTGCTGGCCGGTTCCATACCCTGGGACCTGGAGGCCAAAGTCCTCGCGTCCTTATTTGACTGGCGCGAGGAGGCCTCGGCTCGGGGTGACCGGCTGGCACCAAGAGAGATTGCGGGACGCCGAAGCGAGCTGTGTGAGCGCGCTATAGAAGAGTGGTCCCAAAGGCTGGAGCAGCCCACTGCTGGGCGTAGGACCGTCGAGGCACTCCGTCCAGTTTTGGGAGAATGGTTGGCGAGGCAGCACGGCCGACTGACGTACCGCTTGACGCAGGTGCTCTCCGGGCATGGTTGCTTCGGGGGGTATCTGTGTCGAATAGCGGGTCGGGAGCCGTCTGCCGTTTGCCACCACTGCGACGGATGTGCGGACGAGGACGCCCAGCACACACTCGAGGAGTGCCCAGCCTGGGACGCAGACCGCGCGGAGATGCGCGCGGTAGTGGGGGACGACCTCTCTCTGCCGGCTGTCGTGAGACAGATGGCCGACAGTGAGACGTCGTGGACAGCGGTGCAGGCCTTTGCGGAGAGCGTGATGCTCCGCAAAGAGGCGGCGGAAAGGGAGAGGGAGGACACAACCGACCTCCCCATGCGCCGCCGGCGCACAGGGCGCAGGAGGCGGGCGTACGCCCTGCACCTGCTGCCCCCACAATAGGGGCCGGTCGGGTGGCGGAAACGGGATTTTCTGTCACCTGGCTTAACGGCCCCCGGGTAGAAAGGCGCGGCCGTGTCAAACGTGCCTTTCCCCTAGCGGGTAGGAATGAAGGCTGACGAGTCGTCCCGCTGGCTGCTCCGAGGAGAGCGGCCGAGCCGAGGCCGCCGTGGTAGCGGCCGCCGCGCCGGGGCTGTGGAGCGAGAGTAGCACATGGTCCCGGCACAAATGCGGTTGGCGTTGACACCGTGTGGTTTTAGTGGGTTAAAGTCCCACACACCTGTCCGGCTTCCCGTGGCCGGATGGACGGGACGTGGTTCTTTCCACACGTAAAAAAAAAAAAAAAAAAAAAAAAAAAGGTTAGGTTAGGTTAGGTTAGGTTAGGTTAGGTTTTTTTTTTCTTCATAACCTCCAACATGGATCGGAGCCTTTATATATCTAATTTTCATTCATACAAGTTCTCGCTACTATGCCTCTCGCACTTTCTTTCTACATACTTTTTCTTTCTGACATCCTTCTTCTTTCACTCTTAATGGGTGGGACTCCCATATCTATCCTAGTTCGTTTATCTACTTGCTGTACTTTTTATCCTATAGGGTTTAATAATTTACTCTTTTCCATTTATTTAAAATTTTTCTTAATTACATTTTTCTTATTAAATTACTTCTATTACATTTTATTTTTTCTTTTCTTATTACATTTTTCTTAATGCTATATTACATTTATTAATTTTCTTTCGTCTTGTTAAGTTTTGTTTCTTTTTATTACTACGTTTATTACTCTGTTACAGTATTGCAAAAATTTATCTCTCTGCTGTCCCATCATAATGCTCGGTAGGTTTTTGGTTTCTATCTTTATGCCTATTTCCTGCTCCGTGTTGTACCTCTCTACACCAAATATAGGGCATTCAGTCAATATGTGCTGAACGGTTTCATCACTTGTCGGGTCACATGGACACGATGGACTCTCCTTGCACTTGAATCGATTCAGGTACTCGGAGAATC
The DNA here is from genome assembly GCA_018467065.1 of Ephestia elutella. Lineage (NCBI taxonomy): Eukaryota > Metazoa > Arthropoda > Insecta > Lepidoptera > Pyralidae > Ephestia > Ephestia elutella. The sequence goes on along the minus strand of JAEMBS010000097.1, from coordinate 47,857 downwards.
CACCATGCCCAGTGAGCAGTTGTGTCATTGTCGTGCCTAGTGCAAGTTTGCGCACCGCCCTGTATGCGGCGATCGCGTCCGGGAAGAACATCTTCGTAACTGACGCTTTGCTTTCACCGACATATCTCCGGTTCCACGCCTCAAGTGTTTTCTCGCGTAGATTACGCTTGACGTGCGAGACCGGACACCTGTCATAAATTGGTTTCCGCTTTTCGTTTTCGGCTGCCTCCTTCGCCAAGGTGTCCGCCCTTTCGTTGCCTTCCAACCCTGCGTGTGCTTTAACCCAAAACAAGGTAATTACCTTGCCTTGGAGGGATGTTGTTCTCAGATTGTTTCTGGTTTCGACCGCTAGGGGATGGAGGTGGGTGGTATTTTTTATGGTGAGGAGTGCAGCCATCGAATCGCTGTAGATCCCGAACGACACCGCGTGCTTGTTTTTCTTTATCTCCCTTGTCGCGACGCAGATGGCCAGAAGCTCGGCCTGGTAGACCGTGCTATATGTTGGGAGTGCAAGTTTGACGGTTCGGGTCTCCGCGCCACCAGTCCATATGGACAGTGCCGCGCCGACCCGACCCCCAATCTTGCTCCCGTCTGTGTATATGCGCACATCTGTATTGGAGTGTGCGTCGACTTGTTCCTGGTCTGCCAGGCTGACCACCTCGATCTCGGTTTGCTCGGAGGGGTGGGGTGCCTCGATCGCCGGCGTCATTCTCTCAACCTCTCTGTCCTTTAGCTCTGCTATTATAGCTTCCCCTTTCTTCGCTTTGTATAGCGAGGCTGCTTCTTTTATTCTGAGGTCGAGAGGAAGAATTCCGGCCAGCAGTAGCACCGCATTTAGAGATACTGTGCGGTACGCCTTACATAGTTTTTGTGCTATACCGCGTTGCACAGTTGCCAGTTGCTTCCTGACTGACAGCTTTTCTGCTGCCGGAGCCCATACACTTGCAGCATACAGGATTATGGGTTCGACCGTTGCCGTATATATCGTTCTGATGACCTCAGGGTGCAGGCCCCAACTTACTTTTGCTGCTCTGGAAAGCTGCTTATACACTCCGATTGCCTTACGGCAGACGCTTGCGACGTGCGAGTTGAAAGTCAACTTGTCATCGATGGTGACACCTAGCATTTTTATTTCACGGGACATGCTGATGTCGACCCCGCCCATGGTCAGACGTGGAGCGTCGTATTTTAACTTTCTTGTTATGGTCATAGCGCATGTTTTATGTGGCGCGAATTTAAGTTTATTTTCAACACCCCACGTCCGGACATGTTCGAGGGTGGCATTAGCTTCCCGTTCAATATCCAGCGCGGTGTCCCCATCGAAGACAAGGACCACATCGTCTGCAAACGCCTGGCACCATACTCCCTTCTTTTCCAGATTTATCAGCAGAGGGTTCAGTAATAGATTCCACAGAGTGGGGCCTCCTATTGACCCTTGGACGCAACCCATACCTGTACTTTTTTCGAACTCCTCCCCGCTGTACCTTACTCTAACTTTTCTGTTGTTCAGATAACTGGCTATGACTCGCCTCAAGTTTATCGGGCACTTTTCCTCAGCCAATCGGACCCTTATAGCTGGCCACCATGCGCTGTCGAAGGCTCCCTCTATGTCCAATGATACCATCGCTAACATTTTCTTTTCGTCTAGTTTGCTGCGTATATGTCTCATGAGGGTATAGAGGGAGTCTTCGGTGCTCCTCTGGGGCATGAAGCCGTATTGGCGAGTACTCATCTTTGGTATTAGGTAGAACTTGATGCGAGCCATAAGCATCTTTTCGTATATCTTGCCCAAAATTGAAAGGAGGCCTATTGGCCGGTAGGATTTCGGTGTGGTATATTTTTCTTTACCGGGCTTCCTCAGTACCACTACTGTGGCCTCCTTCCAAGCCCTTGGGAAATAGTTTATTTTCAGACATGTGTTGAATAAGGCGAGGAAGAGCTCTGGGTTGCTGTTTATGGCATTCGTGCAGATATCCGCTGTAAGGCCGTCTCCTCCGGGGGCTTTTTTAGGATTGAAGGACTCACCAGCAAGGAGCATTTCTGCCATTGTGAATGGTGGATCGCAGTTAGATTCTTGTTCCCCCTCATCCACGTTTGTGGCTTTTTCTCTGATGTGGCTATGATGTGGGTTGTCTTTTTCGGCGAGGTCTTCTGGGTAGAAGGTCTCCGCCAAAAGTCTTGCCGAGCCTTTTGCATCGAGTATCTGCCCTTCTTTTTCCATGAGTACATCTTCCTCCCTGCTGGTGGTTCTTCCAATCACTCTATAAATCCCCTCCCAGACACCTTCCTTGTCCTGCTTATTGCAGAATTCCTTCCAACTTTCCGTTTGGGATTTCGCTTCAGCTAACTCGTAATCTTCTTTCTGTTTCAGGTACTCTGCCACAACCTTTGACCTGCGGGCCGGAGCTGCACATCGGATACGACGCTTTTTGGTAGTGACCAGCCTCTTCATCTCGTCGAGCTTCTCGGACCACCACGGCAAGGTAAGAGTTTCTGTATTTTTCTTTAACGGCATACTTTGAGAGCAAGCCTCCTTTATGGCTGTGGTAAGGGAGTCGACGGCCACGTCGATTTCCTCCAGGGCATCAATTTTACTAATGTTGTCCTTAGACAGTTGTTTGTCACGCAGTAATTGGTTGAATTTCTTACGAAATTCTTCCCAATTTGCTTTTCTAGTGTTGTAGATCCTGGTGGTTCTACTGACCTTTACTCCCTTGCTCCTCTTCAGCCAGATGTTAAAGGCCATGCCGTTGTGGTCCGAGCTCGTTAGACCCTCGTCTACTCTCCAGTCGCTCACCAAGTCGAGTATGTCTGTGGAACAGGCTGTTACGTCCACGTAGCTTGTGAGTCTCACTCCGCCTCTTATGGTGTCAAAGGTTGGGATTTCCCCTCTGTTGAGGATTTCCAACCCCATCTCTTCGAGGGCCTCTGACATCTCCTCGCCTTTTGTGTCAATTATGGGGCTTCCCCACCAGGAGCTCTTGGCGTTTGCATCCCCACCAATTATCCATTTGCTTGATGCCACTTCCTCCTTTATCATCTTGAGGTGGTCAAGGTAGGGCTGGATCGGTAATTCAGGTTGGAAATAATACGAGACGAGCGTGATTTCCCATGCGACCGTTTGGATCTTCACAACGACGATATGGTTTGTTGTGAGTTGCGGGCATTGAATGACGTTGAGTGAGTCGTCGAAGACCGCGATTGCGGCTTTAACCTTTTCGTCACCTGGGTTGTTATTTTGGAATATTCTGACGCCACGCCGTCCCTTCATTGAGTTGGATGCTCCCACATATGGCTCCTGGATGAGGGCCACTGACACCTTTCGCTTAACTGACTCGATAAAGAGTTCGCTGGTTGCTAGCTTCTTTTTGTAGGTTAGCTTGGAGGATTTTGTACGGAGTCTTTTCACCCTGGGCGCCCTTAGCAGTACGCTATCGACGCCCTGGCCAGTTCGTCCCACCTACGCCTTTCGGGGCAGTCCTGGCTGAAAGCATTGTGCGCGGCCTGTGGTGATTTTGCTGTTATACAGTTTTTACATTTTGCCGGCGCGTTTACTTTCCATTCCGGGCATTCAGCTTTGAGGTGGGGGCCACAGCAGTGGCTACACACGTCGATGGCCTCCTGGCAATGCCGCCTTCCGTGGCCGTACCCCAGGCAGCGCGAGCATTGGATCAGTGGTGACTGGTCCTCCACCCGCACGTGCCTGAGGTCGACGTGCAGCGTTTTTCTCTCTATGGCCCTCCTCCAGATGGTCGGGGCGACTCTGACTACTACGTGCGATTCTAGTGGGTTCCTGGCCCGGCGCCGGTAGCATACTTCCATTCTATTTTCCTCGCTCGCAAGGCCATGGAAGATCCCCCATTCTGCTTCCGCATGGCGCTCAACACTTCCTCGTCGGTGTGTACTTTAAGTACGCCATACAGAACCAGAAGTGGGTCCTTATTTTTGATATCTTCGACCGTAAGGTCGACTCCGTCCTTTTGTAGTCTTCCTCTGGCCTTTTCTCGCTCTTCCTTGGTCTTAAAGCCCATCACTATCTTCCTTTCCTTTACCTTTCTCACTTTCTCCACCTTTATCCAACCTTCTTTTGCGTCAACCGCTTTTCGCACCCTCTCCAGGACTTCCTCACCTGTTTCTGTCTCATCTTTTGAGGTCACAATTATTGAGTGGAGTGCTCCTCTTTCTAATGCCGGATTCGGTGCAGGGCGTCCCGGGGCCGCCACTATGCTGGCGTACGATGCGGTGGTTGTTACCTTTTCAATGAGCACTTTTTGCTCCATCATCATCTCCCGGATCCCGTCCATTTTTGCGCTTTGCTCCTTGAGCATCTTTGCTTGCTCCTCAAGGCGCGCTGCCATCGAGTCATCCTCAGGAATGGAGATGACGGAGAAGGTGCGATCAGCTGTTTGTTGCTTTGGCCCTGGGTCTCTGCATTGATCGTTCAGTCTAACGAGTACCTCGTAAAGTTTTTCCACTGCCATCTGTGTTCCCAATTTTATCTCCGTCTTCGTGTTTCTTGTTTCTTCTAGCAGTTTGATGGCGGTTTCTTTCCAGTGCGTGGCCTGCTCCATTAAGTCGGCGAACTCTGGGGGTTCAGGCAGCACAGGCGGTTCAGCCTTGCTTTTCGCCGGTTGCTTCCTTAATGTTGCTTTCGCCGTTGCTTGGGAGTCGGGTTTTAACAGATCTGGCTGTCTTTTCATAGCTGGAGGTGGGGGTGTCCTCTCCACCTTTTTTGGCTTTGTTGGGGTCCTGATTTCTTTTGTATTGGTATTTCCGGGCATGTTTTTGGATCCGCTTGCTTTGTCAGCTATTTGCGTGGGAGGGGTTTTTTCCTTGGTTAGTTCCCATTCACTGATCCTTTCTCCAATGCTACGTCTCTTAGACGTTTCTTGATCGTTCGTTTTTGAGGGGGGGGCGCTGGTCGGCTTAGCCCTGGGGCTTCTGATTGCCGGCATCATACTCGCACTGGCGGTGGTTGTCAACAGTTTTTGTCAGTCCAAGGTAAAGAGTTCACAGTCGTTTGAGTCTGTAAAAGGGAGCCCTTCTTTTTTATATTTACAATCTTATATACTATTTTGTTATTAATTTGGCTACGGCTTCCGTCGCCTATTCTCTACCTTGTATGTATGTAATAGGCGAGGAAGTTACGTCTATATATGTGTCCTAAAATTTTCTTATAATAAGGTTGTATAAGTTGTAAATACCTTTGTCTATTTTTAAAAATTTTAATTTTATATATATGTCCTACTTATTCCTATTTATTTTTCTTTTTCAGGTACGTCAGGTGGTCGACAATAATGTCCAGCAAAGAGAGGACGTCGTTACTGGTAAGTATATTTTCTCCAAATGAAAATAAAATCAATAAAGTCAAAAGGTTTTGTGTCGGCGTGTAAAAAGCGCCGGTACAGTCTTAAATACTAAAAGTTATACTATATAAAATATGACTGAGAGGTCAAAAACTACAAACAAATCAAAATAAAAGATAATAAATAATAGAATACAAATACTCTTATAATTTCCGATAACGTCGTCGATGTATTTTTGTCCTACTTATCTTATTTCCTCCTTTAGGTAGTCAGTTTTGTTTGACGACGCCAAACAAGTTAAACATAAAATCAAAATAAAAGTATACAGGATAAAACTTATATCTATTTATTGTTTTGTGTCGGCGTGTATGTGGCGCCAGCACCGTCTTACACTAGGGGGGGGACGACGATCCCTGTCGATCCACCTCCCGATCCTATGTCAATTGGGTCAAAAAAGTTTTTTGACCCGGTCCGATTGGGTCTAAGTAGGTCTGAGTGGGTCTACTCTGTTACAGACTTGAAGGGGACTCGGAGAGGTGGCCTTCAGTGAAAGCCGCAGGTCTCTGGGACCTCGGGGAGCTGAGCAATTGTACTTTTTCTTTTTTGCTCACGCGGAGAAGCCGCGGGCAGCGGGCAAAAGTTTTTCCCCGATCAGATGCACCAAACAAGCAAGGGGGAACCTGCTTTTTGCTCTGCTTGCTACAATTTTAGCTTGAATTTTTATTTGTTATTAAGTTGTAATAGTGGTATGGTGACTGATTTATTATATGCTATTATTTATTTAAGAACGTTTTTGAATGTTTTTTGCTGTCAGAAATGTTTCAATTTAAAATAAATGTATGATTTCCGAGCCGGCTAAAGTTCCAATTTATACCACTGTGGCGCTGTTTTTTCCTATAGTCTAGTTTCCACGCTATAGGTGTCGCACTATGTCAAGGAGTTGAGTCTGAAGGACCGGTATTGAATCGGAGGAAAATTTTTTGTTCGGCTATTCGCCGGTAGGTGGTGTTAATTTTCTACTAAATGATTTTTGTAAAATTTTGTTTCTCTAGTTTATTGGTTAAAAACGCGTTTAAATAAATTATGCAAACTATTTTACTTCTAATTTTATTGATTCTGAGAAAATGGGGGGGTTTTTTAGGTTGGTATTTTTCCAAAGTACTGGGGGCTTAGTTAGGTGTTCAACTAGTTTTTGGTAGATGGCTCTGTCTTTGACGGTATGAATCGGAAATGTTTGGTGTTTCTATAGTGTGTCCACTCGACAACAGATGGCGCTATTTGTATAAATGTGATATGAAATCTTTTTGTGATTTTGGAAATTTTGAAAAATTTTTAAATTATAAAAGCGGTTCCCAAATGGGGCTACTCTACAGCTGCTATACTACTTTGACTAAAAGGGGGGAAGGGCAAAAGGAGGCTCCAGAAGTGATATGACAAGAAAATGGGGTGAGTAGCTTTCGTATATTTTAGTAGGTTTTCTGTATTTATATGGTAAGTTGATCCTTTAGGATCCAACCTACAGGTGAAAGTAAGGATTTGATTTGGTATTTGCGCCAAAACAAACAGAACAGCAAAGTATTTTTGTGATTTTTGATAAAATAAGTAGTTGAAATTCTGGAACTAGTGATTGCCAAGTTTGTCGGTAAGAATCGGAACTTTCCGGTACATCTACTCAACAACAGATGGCGCTGTCTGTGCAATTATGGAAAAGTAGGATTACAATTTCAAAATTTTGAAAATCTTATTAACTAAATAAGCGGGTCCCAAATGGGGCTACTATACAGCGACTACACTATATACACTAACAGGGGAGAGGGGAAAAAAGGGTTCCGGGAGTGACCAGCCGGTTTTTATCGGCAAAAATGTGTCGTGTCACCAAATTTGAATTTCGATTTTCTCTAAAAATATAAGCTAAAAAATTTTGAAAAAGGTGTGGGGGTCGTTTTTTGGAGCCCACAATCTAATTCCGGGGATCAAAAATGCCAAAAGTCCCGTATTTAAAGACCAAAATTTTGGTTTTTAATTACGCAAAAGAACACGAAATTTATTGGGGAAAATTAATTTACTCGAAAAGTACAAGGCACAGAGAATTCAAATTTGGTGGGGATATACTACGATAGTTTTGGGACAGACTTAACTATATTCCGAGGATTGGCTCCCAATATCTTCAACAGCCAAGGGGTCCGAAGTTACCCGTAGCAAGTTTTTCCCTCCGCTTGTTCCAGAAAAAGGCTTGTGGCTTCTGAATGGGGGGGCCCAGGTGTCCTGTTGATACACCGTTGGGAACGGGTTTAAAAGGCGCACCCGACGGTGACACCAACACCAGTTCAAGCACCCGGGTTCGGCCGCAAATCGAGAAAAACGCTGGTTGGTCCAATTTCGCGAAACGGGAGATGCTTCGGGGAAAACTGTCCTGCTCGGGAACTATAAGGCGCAGAAGATTACAGGTTAATGGGAGTATTCTACAATAGTTATAGAGCAAACCTATCTATATCCCAAGGGTTGGCTCCCAATATCTTCAACAGCCAAGGGGTCGAAAGTTGCACTTGATGATTTTTTCCTCGGCTTGCTTTAGAAAAAGGCTCGTATCTCCTGACTGTGTAGGCCCAGGTGTCTTCTTGATACACCGCTGAAAGCGCGTTGAAAAGGCGCACCCTCCGGTGACACCCACACTAGTTCAGGCACCCGGATTCAGCCGCAAATCGGAGAAAATCGCTGATTGGTTGGGCGGTTTTTTGGCTGCTGTGGGCTAATGTGCAGCGGGAAAAATCTGGATTTTCCCAGGGATGTTCTTCAGAACCACCCACACCAACCTGCAGTCTCCGATACACGAATGTTCGCATGAAATCTTGAGTAAAACGGTGCTAAAGATGCTGCAGTGAAGTTTCTTGATGAAATTTTCACTTTTTCTATGAAATGCACTGCGCTTTCACTTTTTAGATGGAAACAGATTTCACCACCGGACTCGGCACAATTTTCCACGTAAACTGGTATATAAAACTTCGTGTTTCGCGACTTTTTTCGATTTTTAAATGATTTTTAACTGCGGAACGCTCGGATTGCGTGGCGCTCGCGTCAGAGGGGCAAGTGCAACTGGGTTAGGTTAGGTTAGGTTAGGTTAGGTTAGGTTAGGTTGGGGTGCTAAGTGCGGGAAACCTCCTCGAGTGCCCAGGTCCCTTGAAGGCTTTAGCTTTTCTCACTTGATCTTTCGGGATCCGGTGCGAGCGGCGGGCTGACAAGGGACTCGGGACGGTGCACCCTGGGTGGCAGCCAATAACTCTCCGGTATGCGGGGTCTTATTGGTTGCTGGCGAATGTCCTGCTGTTGGGAGCCACTCCTCCCGTCTGCTTTCAGACGGTGAGTGGATGTGGCTCACGTTCTTCGCGCGGCGGTCTGTGCTTCGGCCAGCGTCGGGCAACTCGTTACCCCAAGCTGGGGCCGAGGGTGCTGTGCCATTGAGGCCAGTGCCGAGAGGAAGACAACCTCAGAAAAAATAACCCCAATCCCAAGGTCGGGCGTGCCGAGGGGATGAATGGCGGGGGGGGAACCCCGTCCCAAGCGCCCACTGTGAGTGTGGGAGGACAGGGACCTCACCCTGGGAAAAAAGGAAAATTTATGTAATGGCGACTCGGAACAACATAATACCCCAGGAGGGTACCGACTGCACAGTCGGAGAATCCCTCCCCGCACCGTCAGGTGCGGGCTGCCCCACCGTATCTGGGGGGGGCACGAACCGTCATAGGGACGTCAGTCCCTTTGTAGTGGAGAGTTCGCAGCCAGAGGCTGGCTCAGTATCCGACGCAGAGTCGTGGATGAGCGTAGAGAGTTTGGCGGAGGACGTGGACCGCCCTCGTCGATTGCGGCGCCTGAAAAGGGGTCGCGATGGGGAAGACGGACCAAGTGCCGAGATGCCGGCGCCGAAAGTCGCGGCGCGGCCGGCCGCAAAGACGGTCAAAAAGGAGGTAGACCGAAAACCACCTTGTCTGTTGAAGCCCGCAAAGGGCAAGCTGCGGCTCGCCAAGAGGAGGCCGCAAAGGTTGTGGTCCAGATGGCCAACGAGGCGGAAACGCTTAGGGTGTCGCAGGCGGAAGACCCCACGGAAGAGGCCCTTGAGGACCAGGCTGCAGCCAATCTTCGGGTAATTCGCGAAGTTGCGGCCCGGTCCGGGAACCTGAAGGGGGTTTTCCAAAAGGGCCTTAAGGAGGCGGCGGCATCGCTCGAGAGGATCGTGGCGGTCCTGGGCTCGAAGTCGGCAAGCGAGGAGGCTGAGAGGCTCCGTGCTGTAAATAAGCGCATGGAGCTTAAGGTCTCCGCGCTGGAGAAAGAAATGGCGGAGCTCAAGGCCGCCATAGACAGGGAGCGTGCAGAGCGGACGGCGCAAGCGCCGGTGTCGCTTGGCGAACTACGGCAGGAGGAGTCAGAGGGGCTGAAACGCCTGATTCTGACCACGGTTGGCCCCTTGGTCAATGCCCGGATGGAGGGCATCCAGGACCGCCTCCTGCCAAAGAAAAACTTGCGACCGGCACTTGCTGCTGATAAGCGCAAAGCGACGGCGGAAGACAGACTGGCCGCTTCGGTGGCCGACATGGTGGACGAGTCGGACACCGAGGTAGAGGTGGTGCCGGCTCCTGCGCCTACAAGCAGGACGGCAATGTGGAGGAAGGCTCCTCCCCAACCGGCCCCCGAGCCTGAGCCCAAAAAGGGCAAAAAGGGCCGGAAGGGCAGGAGGAAAAATAAGAAGGACGCCCCTCCAATGTCCGGACCGGAGCCAGAGCCGGTGCCGTCGACGTCATCGGCCCCGACACCGCCTCGTAGGGTGGTCACAGGTGGGCCGTCGTATGCGGCGATGGCGGCAACGCCAAGCACGTCGCTGCGCCCCACGCCGCGTCCTCAGCAAGTGCGAGCCACGCAACCGAACTCGGGGCCAGTAGAAGAGCCCTGGACGCAGGTGCCAGTGCGCAGGCGACCAGCCGCCGCCGCTGCCACTGCCCCGAGTCAGGGGGCACCGATAGCCGCCAGCAGAACGGCAAAGCCCCGGATGCCAAAGCTCCGCCCTCCGCGATCCGCAGCAGTGCTGCTTAAGTTGCAAACGGATGCGGAGAGGAGTGGATCCACCTATGGCCAGATTCTAGACCTGGCCAGAGAAAAGGTGGATATCGGTGCCCTGGGCATATCCGGGGTGAAATTCAAGAGGGCGGCTACCGGCGCTCGCATTCTGGAAATTGCGGGCGCCGATAAGGACGACAAGGCCGACCAGCTGGCGGCTAAACTGAGGGAGGTTCTGGATCCTCAAGTGGTAGAGGTATCCAGACCTCAAAAGAGTGCGGACCTGCGCGTGCTAGAGCTGTGCGACTCGGCCACACCACAATTGGTGCGGCTGGCCATCGCCCGTGTAGGTCAATGTCCCGACACAGACATAAGGGTCGGGGACATCAAAGAGGACCACACGGGCACTCGCACGGCGTTTGTAAGGTGTCCCGTCGCGGTGGCCAAACGCCTCACGACCGGTGGCGCCAAACTCCTGGTCGGATGGGCCTCGGCGCAAGTAAAACTGCTGCCGACGAGGCCCATGCAGTGTTACCGCTGTCTGGAAATAGGGCATGTGAGCCAGCGGTGCACTGCCGAGACCGACCGGAGCCTACTGTGCTACCGGTGTGGAGAGCCGGGCCATAAGGCCGCCGTGTGTAACGCCGCCCCGAAATGCGTACTGTGCGCAGGGGCGGGCAAACCCTCGGGACACCGGGCTGCAAGCGCCACTTGCACTAGTGCGCGCAGGAAAAGAGGAGGAAGGCGGGGTGCGTCCGCGGCTACGGCCCAGGCGCAGCCTGTCCGAGCGGCTCGGAGCGCCGAAGCGATGGAGACGGGGGCCCCACAATAATTATGGCCCTCAAGTTTCTCCAGGCGAACATCAACCACTGCACCAGTGCACAGGACCTGCTGTGCCAGAGCATGGCGCAGTGGTTGATCGACGTGGCGGTGGTCTCCGAGCCGTACTTCGTCCCGCCCCGGGATAACTGGGTCCGGGACCTGGATGGGCTGGTCGCAATACTGTCTTCGGCGAATTCTTCGCCTCCTACTTGTGTCGCGCAGGGTCATGGAGTGGTCTCGGCTCGGCTGGGCGACTTAGTTGTGGTGGGAGTTTATTTTTCACCCAACCGTCCGCTCAGCGAATTCGAGTCATTCCTGACCCAGGTCGAGGCGCTGGTCCAGAGGAGTCACCCTCACCCCGTGCTCGTTGCTGGGGATCTCAATGCCAAATCAACGGCGTGGGGATCTCCCGCAACTGATGGGCGGGGTGCGCTAGTGGAGGAGTGGCTCATCGACAACGGGCTGGCGGTGTTAAATCGGGGAACGGTACCCACGTGCGTGCGATGGAACGGCAGCTCGCGACCGGACGTATCGTTCGCGAGCGCCAGCCTAGCGCGCCGTGTCAGGGGCTGGAGCGTGTTGGAGGACGTGGAAACGCTCTCCGATCACCGGTATATCCGGTTTGATCTTTCCGCGTCCTCGGTCGCTCCGAGCGGCCCAATCCGGGCCCCGAACGAAGCCGGCCCAAAGTGGCAATTGAAGCGCCTCGACAAGGAGCTTCTCCGGGAGGCGGCCATAGTCCAAGGCTGGTCCCGTGCGCCGGTGAGCGTGGTGGTTGAGGACGAGACTGAGTGGTTCCGGGGCGCAATGACGGAAGTCTGTGATGCGTCTATGCCCCGGACATGCTCTCGTCCTCCCAGGAGGTGGGTGTATTGGTGGTCGCCAGAGCTCTCGCAGCTGCGAGAAGCCTGTATTACGGCTAGACGCCAATACGCCCGATACCGGAGGAGAAGGCGCCGGGACGCGGCCGAGGAGGCCGCCTTGTGCGCGACACTCGTGGAGGCGAAGAATTCGTTGAAGGCAGCGATCGCGACAGCCAAGGAGGCGGCGCGCGAGGAACTGCTGGCCACTCTGGATCGAGATCCATGGGGACGTCCATATCGGCTGGTACGGAACAAAACCCGGCCGTATAGCGTCCCCCTGACGCAGAGTCTTGAGCCGCAGTTCCTCGACGAGGTGGTGGCCGCTCTGTTCCCGCAGGGAGCGGCCTTTCAGCCCCCCAGCATGGCTCCGCCACTGGCGGAAAGGAGCGAGGACGTGGGCGAGATCCCGGAGGTTACCCGGGACGAGTTCGCCGCGGCCGTCGCAAGGCTGCGTGCCAAGAAAACCGCCCCGGGTCCTGACGGAGTGCCGGGTCGGGTGCTGGTCCTCGCTCTAGAATTCCTGGAGGAGCGACTGAGGGGTTGTTCACCGCCTGCTTCAGGCAGGGAAGGTTTCCTTCGGCGTGGAAAGTAGGTCGACTGGTCCTATTGAGGAAAGAGGGACGTCCGGCGGATTCTCCGACCGGGTTCCGTCCCATCATCGTGCTTGACGAGGCTGGCAAATTGCTAGAAAGAGTCACTGCTGACCGCCTCGTCGAGCACCTGGAAGGGTTGGGCCGAACCTGGCGGATTGCCAATTCGGGTTCCGCCGGAAGAGGTCGACCGTCCACGCGATTCTGAGGGTCAAGTCCCTAGCGCAGGACGCGGTCTGCCAGGGTGAGGTGGTAGTGGTGGTGTCGTTGGACATCGCCAACGCGTTCAACTCCCTCCCCTGGCCTTGCATTGAGGAGGCACTCCGGTACCATGGGGTGCCAACCTACCTGCGCCGACTCATAGGGGACTACCTCTCAGACCGAAGGATCGCCTTCCCTGACCGTAGCGGATGGAGGGAGAGCGAGGTGACGCGCGGTGTTCCACAGGGTTCTGTCCTGGGCCCGCTCCTGTGGAACATCGGATACGACTGGGTGCTGCGGACGGTCACTCTTCCTGGAGTGGAAGTCGTCTGTTACGCGGACGACACACTCGTGACCGCCCGCGGGGCCACATTCAGAGACGCGTCACTGCTCGCCACTGCGGGAGTGGCTGAAGTGGTGCGCCGAATTCGCCGACTGGGCCTGGAGGTGGCCCTTCATAAATCCGAGGCCCTTTGTTTCCACGGCCCTCGGATGGGGCCGCCTCAGGACTCCAGTCTGATGGTAGGCGGTGTCGGAATTGCCGTCAAGGAATCAATGCGGTACCTGGGCATAGTACTTGACGGCAGGTGGAACTTCGGCGCCCACTTCGCCGAGATGGGGCCGCGCGTGACGACGGCGGCCAGCGCGCTCACACGGCTCATGCCGAACCTGGGAGGTCCAGAAGCGTCCTGCAGACGCTTGTATATGGGGGTCGTGCGATCAATGGCCCTGTATGGGGCCCCTGTATGGGCGGACGCCCTGTCGCGTCAGAACCTCGCCCTCCTGCGGAGGCCGCAGAGGCTGATGGCGACAAGGGCCGTAAGGGGATATCGCACGATCTCCTTCGAGGCAGCGTCAGTGCTGGCCGGTTCCATACCCTGGGACCTGGAGGCCAAAGTCCTCGCGTCCTTATTTGACTGGCGCGAGGAGGCCTCGGCTCGGGGTGACCGGCTGGCACCAAGAGAGATTGCGGGACGCCGAAGCGAGCTGTGTGAGCGCGCTATAGAAGAGTGGTCCCAAAGGCTGGAGCAGCCCACTGCTGGGCGTAGGACCGTCGAGGCACTCCGTCCAGTTTTGGGAGAATGGTTGGCGAGGCAGCACGGCCGACTGACGTACCGCTTGACGCAGGTGCTCTCCGGGCATGGTTGCTTCGGGGGGTATCTGTGTCGAATAGCGGGTCGGGAGCCGTCTGCCGTTTGCCACCACTGCGACGGATGTGCGGACGAGGACGCCCAGCACACACTCGAGGACTGCCCAGCCTGGGACGCAGACCGCGCGGAGCTGCGCGCGGTAGTGGGGGACGACCTCTCTCTGCCGGCTGTCGTGAGACAGATGGCCGACAGTGAGACGTCGTGGACAGCGGTGCAGGCCTTTGCGGAGAGCGTGATGCTCCGCAAAGAGGCGGCGGAAAGGGAGAGGGAGGACACAACCGACCTCCCCATGCGCCGCCGGCGCACAGGGCGCAGGAGGCGGGCGTACGCCCTGCACCTGCTGCCCCCACAATAGGGGCCGGTCGGGTGGCGGAAACGGGATTTTCTGTCACCTGGCTTAACGGCCCCCGGGTAGAAAGGCGCGGCCGTGTCAAACGTGCCTTTCCCCTAGCGGGTAGGAATGAAGGCTGACGAGTCGTCCCGCTGGCTGCTCCGAGGAGAGCGGCCGAGCCGAGGCCGCCGTGGTAGCGGCCGCCGCGCCGGGGCTGTGGAGCGAGAGTAGCACATGGTCCCGGCACAAATGCGGTTGGCGTTGACACCGTGTGGTTTTAGTGGGTTAAAGTCCCACACACCTGTCCGGCTTCCCGTGGCCGGATGGACGGGACGTGGTTCTTTCCACACGTAAAAAAAAAAAAAAAAAAACAAAAGAAAAAAAAAAAGGTTAGGTTAGGTTAGGTTAGGTTAGGTTAGGTTGGGGTGCTAAGTGCGGGAAACCTCCTCGAGTGCCTGGTCCCTTGAAGGCTTTAGCTTTTCGCACTTGATCTTTCGGGATCCGGTGCGAGCGGCGGGCTGACAAGGGTTCCAGGACGGTGCACCCTGGGTGGCAGCCAATAACTCTCCGGTATGCGGGGTCTTATTGGTTGCTGGCGAATGTCCTGCTGTTGGGAGCCACTCCTCCCGTCTGCTTTCAGACGGTGAGTGGATGTGGCTCACGTTCTTCGCGCGGCGGTCTGTGCTTCGGCCAGCGTCGGGCAACTCGTTACCCCAAGCTGGGGCCGAGGGTGCTGTGCCATTGAGGCCAGTGCCGAGAGGAAGACAACCTCAGAAAAAATAACCCCAATCCCAAGGTCGGGCGTGCCGAGGGGATGAATGGCGGGGGAACCCCGTCCCAAGCGCCCACAGTGAGTGTGGGAGGACAGGGACCTCACCCTGGGAAAAAAAAGGAAAACCTATGAATATGGCGACTCGAAAGAACATAATACCCCAGGAGGGTACCGACTGCACAGTCGGAGAATCCCTCCCCGCACCGTCAGGTGCGGGCTGCCCCACCGTATCTGGGGGGGGCACGAACCGTCATAGGGACGTCAGTCCCTTGGTAGTGGAGAGGTCGCAGCCAGAGGCTGGCTCAGTGTCCGACGCAGAGTCGTGGATGAGCGTGGAGAGTTTGGCGGAGGACGTAGACCGCCCTCGTCGATTGCGGCGCCTGAAAAGGGGTCGCGATGGGGAAGACGGACCAAGTGCCGAGATGCCGGCGCCGAAAGTCGCGGCGCGGCCGGCCGTAAAGACGGTCAAAAAAGGAGGTCGTCCGAAGACCACCTTGTCGGTCGAAGCCCGCAAAGGGCAAGCTGCGGCTCGCCAAGAGGAGGCCGCAAAGGTTGTGGTCCAGATGGCCAACGAGGCGGAAACGCTTAGGGTGTCGCAGGCGGAAGACCCCACGGAAGAGGCCCTTGAGGACCAGGCTGCAGCCAATCTTCGGGTAATTCGCGAAGTTGCGGCCCGGTCCGGGAACCTGAAGGGGTTTTCCAAAAGGGCCTTAAGGAGGCGGCGGCATCGCTCGAGAGGATCGTGGCGGTCCTGGGCTCGAAGTCGGCGAGCGAGGAGGCTGAGAGGCTCCGTGCTGTAAATAAGCGCATGGAGCTTAAGGTCTCCGCGCTGGAGAAAGAAATGGCGGAGCTCAAGGCCGCCATAGACAGGGAGCGTGCAGAGCGGACGGCGCAAGCGCCGGTGTCGCTGGGCGAACTACGGCAGGAGGAGTCAGAGGGGCTAAAACGCCTGATTCTGACCACGGTTGGCCCCTTGGTCAATGCCCGGATGGAGGGCATCCAGGACCGCCTCCTGCCAGCGAAGAAATTGCGGCCGGCACTTGCTGCCGACAAGCGCAGTGCGACGGCGGATGAGAGATTGGCTGCTTCGGTGTCCGACATGGTCGACGAATCGGACACCGAGGTAGAGGTGGTGCCGGCTCCTGCGCCTACAAGCAGGACGGCCATGTGGAGGAAGGCTCCTCCCCAACCGGCCCCCGAGCCTGAGCCCAAAAAGGGCAAAAAGGGCCGGAAGGGCAGGAGGAAAAATAAGAAGGACGCCCCTCCAATGTCCGGACCGGAGCCAGAGCCGGTGCCGTCGACGTCATCGGCCCCGACACCGCCTCGTAGGGTGGTCACAGGTGGGCCGTCGTATGCGGCGATGGCGGCAACGCCAAGCACGTCGCTGCGCCCCACGCCGCGTCCTCAGCAAGTGCGAGCCACGCAACCGAACTCGGGGCCAGTGGAAGAGCCCTGGACGCAGGTGCCAGTGCGCAGGCGACCAGCCGCCGCCGCTGCCACTGCCCCGAGTCAGGGGGCACCGATAGCCGCCAGCAGAACGGCAAAGCCCCGGATGCCAAAGCTCCGCCCTCCGCGATCCGCAGCAGTGCTGCTTAGTTGCAAACGGATGCGGAGAGGAGTGGATCCACCTATGGCCAGATTCTAGACCTGGCCAGAGAAAAGGTGGATATCGGTGCCCTGGGCATATCCGGGGTGAAATTCAAGAGGGCGGCTACCGGCGCTCGCATTCTGGAAATTGCGGGCGCCGATAAGGACGACAAGGCCGACCAGCTGGCGGCTAAACTGAGGGAGGTTCTGGATCCTCAAGTGGTAGAGGTATCCAGACCTCAAAAGAGTGCGGACCTGCGCGTGCTAGAGCTGTGCGACTCGGCCACACCACAATTGGTGCGGCTGGCCATCGCCCGTGTAGGTCAATGTCCCGACACAGACATAAGGGTCGGGGACATCAAAGAGGACCACACGGGCACTCGCACGGCGTTTGTAAGGTGTCCCGTCGCGGTGGCCAAACGCCTCACGACCGGTGGCGCCAAACTCCTGGTCGGATGGGCCTCGGCGCAAGTAAAACTGCTGCCGACGAGGCCCATGCAGTGTTACCGCTGTCTGGAAATAGGGCATGTGAGCCAGCGGTGCACTGCCGAGACCGACCGGAGCCTACTGTGCTACCGGTGTGGAGAGCCGGGCCATAAGGCCGCCGTGTGTAACGCCGCCCCGAAATGCGTACTGTGCGCAGGGGCGGGCAAACCCTCGGGACACCGGGCTGCAAGCGCCACTTGCACTAGTGCGCGCAGGAAAAGAGGAGGAAGGCGGGGTGCGTCCGCGGCTACGGCCCAGGCGCAGCCTGTCCGAGCGGCTCGGAGCGCCGAAGCGATGGAGACGGGGGCCCCACAATAATTATGGCCCTCAAGTTTCTCCAGGCGAACATCAACCACTGCACCAGTGCACAGGACCTGCTGTGCCAGAGCATGGCGCAGTGGTTGATCGACGTGGCGGTGGTCTCCGAGCCGTACTTCGTCCCGCCCCGGGATAACTGGGTCCGGGACCTGGATGGGCTGGTCGCAATAGTGTCTTCGGCGAATTCTTCGCCTCCTACTTGTGTCGCGCAGGGTCATGGAGTGGTCTCGGCTCGGCTGGGCGACTTAGTTGTGGTGGGAGTTTATTTTTCACCCAACCGTCCGCTCAGCGAATTCGAGTCATTCCTGACCCAGGTCGAGGCGCTGGTCCAGAGGAGTCACCCTCACCCCGTGCTCGTTGCTGGGGATCTCAATGCCAAATCAACGGCGTGGGGATCTCCCGCAACTGATGGGCGGGGTGCGCTTGTGGAGGAGTGGCTCATCGACAACGGGCTGGCGGTGTTAAATCGGGGAACGGTACCCACGTGCGTGCGATGGAACGGCAGCTCGCGACCGGACGTATCGTTCGCGAGCGCCAGCCTAGCGCGCCGTGTCAGGGGCTGGAGCGTGTTGGAGGACGCGGAAACGCTCTCCGATCACCGGTATATCCGGTTTGATCTTTCCGCGTCCTCGGTCGCTCCGAGCGGCCCAATCCGGGCCCCGAACGAGGCCGGCCCAAAGTGGCAATTGAAGCGCCTCGACAAGGAGCTTCTCCGGGAGGCGGCCATAGTCCAAGGCTGGTCCCGTGCGCCGGTGAGCGTGGTGGTTGAGGACGAGACTGAGTGGTTCCGGGGCGCAATGACGGAAGTCTGTGATGCGTCTATGCCCCGGACATGCTCTCGTCCTCCCAGGAGGTGGGTGTATTGGTGGTCGCCAGAGCTCTCGCAGCTGCGAGAAGCCTGTATTACGGCTAGACGCCAATACGCCCGATACCGGAGGAGAAGGCGCCGGGACGCGGCCGAGGAGGCCGCCTTGTGCGCGACACTCGTGGAGGCGAAGAATTCGTTGAAGGCAGCGATCGCGACAGCCAAGGAGGCGGCGCGCGAGGAACTGCTGGCCACTCTGGATCTCGATCCATGGGGACGTCCATATCGGCTGGTACGAAATAAAACCCGGCCGTATAGCGTCCCCCTGACGCAGAGTCTTGAGCCGCAGTTCCTCGACGAGGTGGTGGCCGCTCTGTTCCCGCAGGGAGCGGCCTTTCAGCCCCCCAGCATGGCTCCGCCACTGGCGGAAAGGAGCGAGGACGTGGGCGAGATCCCGGAGGTTACCCGGGACGAGTTCGCCGCGGCCGTCGCAAGGCTGCGTGCCAAGAAAACCGCCCCGGGTCCTGACGGAGTGCCGGGTCGGGTGCTGGTCCTCGCTCTAGAATTCCTGGAGGAGCGACTGAGGGGGCTGTTCACCGCCTGCTTCAGGCAGGGAAGGTTTCCTTCGGCGTGGAAAGTAGGTCGACTGGTCCTATTGAGGAAAGAGGGACGTCCGGCGGATTCTCCGACCGGGTTCCGTCCCATCATCGTGCTCGACGAGGCTGGCAAATTGCTGGAAAGAGTCACTGCTGACCGCCTCGTCGAGCACCTGGAAAGGGTTGGGCCGAACCTGGCGGATTGCCAATTCGGGTTCCGCCGGAAGAGGTCGACCGTCCACGCAATTCTGAGGGTCAAGTCCCTAGCGCAGGACGCGGTCTGCCAGGGTGAGGTGGTAGTGGTGGTGTCGTTGGACATCGCCAACGCGTTCAACTCCCTCCCCTGGCCTTGCATTGAGGAGGCACTCCGGTACCATGGGGTGCCAACCTACCTGCGCCGAGTCATCGGGGACTACCTCTCGGAGCGAAGGATCGCCTTCCCTGACCGAAGCGGATGGAGAGAGAGCGAGGTGACGCGCGGTGTTCCACAGGGTTCTGTCCTGGGCCCGCTCCTGTGGAACATCGGATACGACTGGGTGTTGCGGACGGTCACTCTTCCTGGAGTGGAAGTCGTCTGTTACGCGGACGACACACTCGTGACCGCCCGCGGGGCCACATTCAGAGACGCGTCACTGCTCGCCACTGCGGGAGTGGCTGAAGTGGTGCGCCGAATTCGCCGACTGGGCCTGGAGGTGGCCCTTCATAAATCCGAGGCCCTTTGTTTCCACGGCCCTCGGATGGGGCCGCCTCAGGACTCCAGTCTGATGGTAGGCGGTGTCGGAATTGCCGTCAAGGAATCAATGCGGTACCTGGGCATAGTACTTGACGGCAGGTGGAACTTCGGCGCCCACTTCGCCGAGCTGGGGCCGCGCGTGACGACGGCGGCCAGCGCGCTCACACGGCTCATGCCGAACCTGGGAGGTCCAGAAGCGTCCTGCAGACGCTTGTATATGGGGGTCGTGCGATCAATGGCCCTGTATGGGGCCCCTGTATGGGCGGACGCCCTGTCGCGTCAGAACCTCGCCCTCCTGCGGAGGCCGCAGAGGCTGATGGCGACAAGGGCCGTAAGGGGATATCGCACGATCTCCTTCGAGGCAGCGTCAGTGCTGGCCGGTTCCATACCCTGGGACCTGGAGGCCCAAGTCCTCGCGTCCTTATTTGTCTGGCGCGAGGAGGCCTCGGCTCGGGGTGACCGGCTGGCACCAAGAGAGATTGCGGGACGCCGGAGCGAGCTGTGTGAGCGCGCTATAGAAGAGTGGTCCCAAAGGCTGGAGCAGCCCACTGCTGGGCGTAGGACCGTCGAGGCACTCCGTCCAGTTTTGGGAGAATGGTTGGCGAGGCAGCACGGCCGACTGACATACCGCTTGACGCAGGTGCTCTCCGGGCATGGTTGCTTCGGGGGTATCTGTGTCGAATAGCGGGTCGGGAGCCGTCTGCCGTTTGCCACCACTGCGACGGATGTGCGGACGAGGACGCCCAGCACACACTGGAGGACTGCCCAGCCTGGGACGCAGACCGCGCGGAGCTGCGCGCGGTAGTGGGGGACGACCTCTCTCTGCCGGCTGTCGTGAGACAGATGGCCGACAGTGAGACGTCGTGGACAGCGGTGCAGGCCTTTGCGGAGAGCGTGATGCTCCGCAAAGAGGCGGCGGAAAGGGAGAGGGAGGACACAACCGACCTCCCCATGCGCCGCCGGCGCACAGGGCGCAGGAGGCGGGCGTACGCCCTGCACCTGCTGCCCCCACAATAGGGGCCGGTCGGGTGGCGGAAACGGGATTTTCTGTCACCTGGCTTAACGGCCCCCGGGTAGAAAGGCGCGGCCGTGTCAAACGTGCCTTTCCCCTAGCGGGTAGGAATGAAGGCTGACGAGTCGTCCCGCTGGCTGCTCCGAGGAGAGCGGCCGAGCCGAGGCCGCCGTGGTAGCGGCCGCCGCGCCGGGGCTGTGGAGCGAGAGTAGCACATGGTCCCGGCACAAATGCGGTTGGCGTTGACACCGTGTGGTTTTAGTGGGTTAAAGTCCCAC
Organism: Ephestia elutella; assembly: GCA_018467065.1. Classification (NCBI taxonomy): domain Eukaryota; kingdom Metazoa; phylum Arthropoda; class Insecta; order Lepidoptera; family Pyralidae; genus Ephestia; species Ephestia elutella. The sequence continues at coordinate 26,960 of JAEMBS010000097.1, read as the reverse complement.
ACACCTGTCCGGCTTCCCGTGGCCGGATGGACGGGACGTGGTTCTTTCCACACGTAAAAAAAAAAAAAAAAAAAGGTTAGGTTAGGTTAGGTTAGGTTAGGTTAGGTTAGGTTGGGGTGCTAAGTGCGGGAAACCTCCTCGAGTGCCCAGGTCCCTTGAAGGCTTTAGCTTTTCTCACTTGATCTCTCGGGATCCGGTGCGAGCGGCGGGCTGACAAGGGACTCGGGACGGTGCACCCTGGGTGGCAGCCAATAACTCTCCGGTATGCGGGGTCTTATTGGTTGCTGGCGAATGTCCTGCTGTTGGGAGCCACTCCTCCCGTCTGCTTTCAGACGGTGAGTGGATGTGGCTCACGTTCTTCGCGCGGCGGTCTGTGCTTCGGCCAGCGTCGGGCAACTCGTTACCCCAAGCTGGGGCCGAGGGTGCTGTGCCATTGAGGCCAGTGCCGAGAGGAAGACAACCTCAGAAAAAATAACCCCAATCCCAAGGTCGGGCGTGCCGAGGGGATGAATGGCGGGGGGGGAACCCCGTCCCAAGCGCCCACAGTGAGTGTGGGAGGACAGGGACCTCACCCTGGGAAAAAAAAGGAAAATTTATGTAATGGCGACTCGGAACAACATAATACCCCAGGAGGGTACCGACTGCACAGTCGGAGAATCCCTCCCCGCACCGTCAGGTGCGGGCTGCCCCACCGTATCTGGGGGGGGCACGAACCGTCATAGGGACGTCAGTCCCTTTGTAGTGGAGAGTTCGCAGCCAGAGGCTGGCTCAGTATCCGACGCAGAGTCGTGGATGAGCGTAGAGAGTTTGGCGGAGGACGTGGACCGCCCTCGTCGATTGCGGCGCCTGAAAAGGGGTCGCGATGGGGAAGACGGACCAAGTGCCGAGATGCCGGCGCCGAAAGTCGCGGCGCGGCCGGCCGCAAAGACGGTCAAAAAAGGAGGTAGACCGAAAACCACCTTGTCTGTTGAAGCCCGCAAAGGGCAAGCTGCGGCTCGCCAAGAGGAGGCCGCAAAGGTTGTGGTCCAGATGGCCAACGAGGCGGAAACGCTTAGGGTGTCGCAGGCAGAAGACCCCACGGAAGAGGCCCTTGAGGACCAGGCTGCAGCCAATCTTCGGGTAATTCGCGAAGTTGCGGCCCGGTCCGGGAACCTGAAGGGGTTTTCCAAAAGGGCCTTAAGGAGGCGGCGGCATCGCTCGAGAGGATCGTGGCGGTCCTGGGCTCGAAGTCGGCAAGCGAGGAGGCTGAGAGGCTCCGTGCTGTAAATAAGCGCATGGAGCTTAAGGTCTCCGCGCTGGAGAAAGAAATGGCGGAGCTCAAGGCCGCCATAGACAGGGAGCGTGCAGAGCGGACGGCGCAAGCGCCGGTGTCGCTGGGCGAACTACGGCAGGAGGAGTCAGAGGGGCTAAAACGCCTGATTCTGACCACGGTTGGCCCCTTGGTCAATGCCCGGATGGAGGGCATCCAGGACCGCCTCCTGCCAAAGAAAAACTTGCGGCCGGCACTTGCTGCCGATAAGCGCAAAGCGACGGCGGAGCACAGACTGGCCGCTTCGGTGGCCGACATGGTGGACGAGTCGGACACCGAGGTAGAGGTGGTGCCGGCTCCTGCGCCTACAAGCAGGACGGCCATGTGGAGGAAGGCTCCTCCCCAACCGGCCCCCGAGCCTGAGCCCAAAAAGGGCAAAAAGGGCCGGAAGGGCAGGAGGAAAAATAAGAAGGACGCCCCTCCAATGTCCGGACCGGAGCCAGAGCCGGTGCCGTCGACGTCGTCGGCCCCGACACCGCCTCGTAGGGTGGTCACAGGTGGGCCGTCGTATGCGGCGATGGCTGCAACGCCAAGCCCGTCGCTGCGCCCCACGCCGCGTCCTCGGCAAGTGGAAGAGCCCTGGACGCAGGTGCCAGTGCGCAGGCGACCAGCCGCCGCCGCTGCCACTGCCCCGAGTCAGGGGGCACCGATGGCCGCCAGCAGGCCGGCAAAGCCCCGGATGCCAAAGCTCCGCCCTCCGCGATCCGCAGCAGTGCTGCTTAAATTGCAAACGGATGCGGAGAGGAGCGGATCCACCTATGGCCAGATTCTAGACCTGGCCAGAGAAAAGGTGGACATCGGTGCCCTGGGCATATCCGGGGTGAAATTTAAGAGGGCGGCTACCGGCGCTCGCATTCTAGAAATTGCGGGCGCCGATAAGGACGATAAGGCCGACCAGCTGGCGGCTAAATTAAGGGAGGTTCTGGATCCTCAAGTGGTGGAGGTATCCAGACCTCAAAAGAGTGCGGACCTGCGCGTACTAGAGCTGTGCGACTCGGCCACACCGCAATTGGTGCGGCAGGCCATCGCCCGTGTAGGTCAATGTCCCGACACCGACATAAGGGTCGGGGACATCAAAGAGGACCACACGGGCACTCGCACGGCGTTTGTGAGGTGTCCCGTCGCGGTGGCCAAACGCCTCACGACCGGTGGCGCCAAACTCCTGGTCGGATGGGCCTCGGCGCAAGTCAAACTGCTGCCGACGAGGCCCATGCAGTGTTACCGCTGTCTGGAGATAGGGCATGTGAGCCAGCGGTGCACTGCCGAGACCGACCGGAGCCTACTGTGCTACCGGTGTGGAGAGCCGGGCCATAAGGCCGCCGTGTGTAACGCCGCCCCGAAATGCGTACTGTGCGCAGGGGCGGGCAAACCCTCGGGACACCGGGCTGCAAGCGCCACTTGCACTAGTGCGCGCAGGAAGAGAGGAGGAAGGCGGGGTGCGTCCGCGGCTACGGCCCAGGCGCAGCCTGTCCGTGCGGCTCGGAGCGCCGAAGCGATGGAGACGGGGGCCCCACAATAATTATGGCCCTCAAGTTTCTCCAGGCGAACATCAACCACTGCACCAGTGCACAGGACCTGCTGTGCCAGAGCATGGCGCAGTGGTTGATCGACGTGGCGGTGGTCTCCGAGCCGTACTTTGTCCCGCCCCGGGATAACTGGGTCCGGGACCTGGATGGGCTGGTCGCAATAGTGTCTTCGGCGAATTCTTCGCCTCCTACTTGTGTCGCGCAGGGTCATGGAGTGGTCTCGGCTCGGCTGGGCGACTTAGTTGTGGTGGGAGTTTATTTTTCACCCAACCGTCCGCTCAGCGAATTCGAGTCATTCCTGACCCAGGTCGAGGCGCTGGTCGAGAGGAGTCACCCCCACCCCGTGCTGGTTGCTGGGGATCTCAATGCCAAATCCACGGCATGGGGATCTCCTGCAACGGATGAGCGGGGTGCGCTCGTGGAGGAGTGGCTCATCGACAACGGGCTGGCGGTGTTAAATCGGGGAACGGTACCCACGTGCGTGCGATGGAACGGCAGCTCGCGACCGGACGTATCGTTCGCGAGCGCCAGCCTAGCGCGCCGTGTCAGGGGCTGGAGCGTGTTGGAGGACGCGGAAACGCTCTCCGATCACCGGTATATCCGGTTTGATCTTTCCGCGTCCTCGGTCGCTCCGAGCGGCCCAATCCGGGCCCCGAACGAGGCTGGCCCAAAGTGGCAATTGAAGCGCCTCGACAAGGAGCTTCTCCGGGAGGCGGCCATAGTCCAAGGCTGGTCCCGTGCGCCGGTGAGCGTGGTGGTTGAGGACGAGACTGAGTGGTTCCGGGGCGCAATGACGGAAGTCTGTGATGCGTCTATGCCCCGGACATGCTCTCGTCCTCCCAGGAGGTGGGTGTATTGGTGGTCGCCAGAGCTCTCGCAGCTGCGGGAAGCCTGTATTACGGCTAGACGCCAATACGCCCGATACCGGAGGAGAAGGCGCCGGGACGCGGCCGAGGAGGCCGCCTTGTGCGCGACACTCGTGGAGGCGAAGAGTTCATTGAAGGCAGCGATCGCGACAGCCAAGGAGGCGGCGCGCGAGGAACTGCTGGCCACTCTGGATCGCGATCCATGGGGACGTCCATATCGGCTGGTACGGAACAAAACCCGGCCGTATAGCGTCCCCCTGACGCAGAGTCTTGAGCCGCAGTTCCTCGACGAGGTGGTGGCTGCTCTGTTCCCGCAGGGAGCGGCCTTTCAGCCCCCCAGCATGGCTCCGCCGCTGGCGGAAAGGAGCGAGGACGTGGGCGAGATCCCGGAGGTTACCCGGGACGAGTTCGCCGCGGCCGTCGCAAGGCTGCGTGCCAAGAAAACCGCCCCGGGTCCTGACGGAGTGCCGGGTCGGGTGCTGGTCCTCGCTCTAGAATTCCTGGAGGAGCGACTGAGGGGCTGTTCACCGCCTGCTTCAGGCAGGGAAGGTTTCCTTCGGCGTGGAAAGTAGGTCGACTGGTCCTATTGAGGAAAGAGGGACGTCCGGCGGATTCTCCGACCGGGTTCCGTCCCATCATCGTGCTTGACGAGGCTGGCAAATTGCTGGAAAGAGTCACTGCTGACCGCCTCGTCGAGCACCTGGAAGGAGTTGGGCCGAACCTGGCGGATTGCCAGTTCGGGTTCCGCCGGAAGAGGTCGACCGTCCACGCAATTCTGAGGGTCAAGTCCCTAGCGCAGGACGCGGTCTGCCAGGGTGAGGTGGTAGTGGTGGTGTCGTTGGACATCGCCAACGCATTCAACTCCCTCCCCTGGCCTTGCATTGAGGAGGCACTCCGGTACCATGGGGTGCCAACCTACCTGCGCCGAGTCATCGGGGACTATCTCTCGGAGCGAAGGATCGCCTTCCCTGACCGTAGCGGATGGAGAGAGAGCGAAGTGACGCGCGGTGTTCCACAGGGTTCTGTCCTGGGCCCGCTCCTGTGGAACATCGGGTACGACTGGGTGTTGCGGACGGTCACTCTTCCTGGAGTGGAAGTCGTCTGTTACGCGGACGACACACTCGTGACCGCCCGCGGGGCCACATTCAGAGACGCGTCACTGCTCGCCACTGCGGGAGTGGCTGAAGTGGTGCGCCGAATTCGCCGACTGGGCCTAGAGGTGGCCCTGCATAAATCTGAGGCCCTTTGCTTCCACGGCCCTCGGATGGGGCCGCCTCAGGACTCCAGTCTGATGGTAGGCGGTGTCGGAATTGCCGTCAAGGAATCAATGCGGTACCTGGGCATAGTACTTGACGGCAGGTGGAACTTCGGCGCCCACTTCGCCGAGATGGGGCCGCGCGTGACGACGGCGGCCAGCGCGCTCACACGGCTCATGCCGAACCTGGGAGGTCCAGAAGCGTCCTGCAGACGCTTGTATATGGGGGTCGTGCGATCAATGGCCCTGTATGGGGCCCCTGTATGGGCGGACGCCCTGTCGCGTCAGAACCTCGCCCTCCTGCGGAGGCCGCAGAGGCTGATGGCGACAAGGGCCGTAAGGGGATATCGCACGATCTCCTTCGAGGCAGCGTCAGTGCTGGCCGGTTCCATACCCTGGGACCTGGAGGCCAAAGTCCTCGCGTCCTTATTTGACTGGCGCGAGGAGGCCTCGGCTCGGGGTGACCGGCTGGCACCAAGAGAGATTGCGGGACGCCGAAGCGAGCTGTGTGAGCGCGCTATAGAAGAGTGGTCCCAAAGGCTGGAGCAGCCCACTGCTGGGCGTAGGACCGTCGAGGCACTCCGTCCAGTTTTGGGAGAATGGTTGGCGAGGCAGCACGGCCGACTGACGTACCGCTTGACGCAGGTGCTCTCCGGGCATGGTTGCTTCGGGGGGTATCTGTGTCGAATAGCGGGTCGGGAGCCGTCTGCCGTTTGCCACCACTGCGACGGATGTGCGGACGAGGACGCCCAGCACACACTGGAAGACTGCCCAGCCTGGGACGCAGACCGCGCGGAGCTGCGCGCGGTAGTGGGGGACGACCTCTCTCTGCCGGCTGTCGTGAGACAGATGGCCGACAGTGAGACGTCGTGGACAGCGGTGCAGGCCTTTGCGGAGAGCGTGATGCTCCGCAAAGAGGCGGCGGAAAGGGAGAGAGAGGACACAACCGACCTCCCCATGCGCCGCCGGCGCACAGGGCGCAGGAGGCGGGCGTACGCCCTGCACCTGCTGCCCCCACAATAGGGGCCGGTCGGGTGGCGGAAACGGGATTTTCTGTCACCTGGCTTAACGGCCCCCGGGTAGAAAGGCGCGGCCGTGTCAAACGTGCCTTTCCCCTAGCGGGTAGGAATGAAGGCTGACGAGTCGTCCCGCTGGCTGCTCCGAGGAGAGCGGCCGAGCCGAGGCCGCCGTGGTAGCGGCCGCCGCGCCGGGGCTGTGGAGCGAGAGTAGCACATGGTCCCGGCACAAATGCGGTTGGCGTTGACACCGTGTGGTTTTAGTGGGTTAAAGTCCCACACACCTGTCCGGCTTCCCGTGGCCGGATGGACGGGACGTGGTTCTTTCCACACGTAAAAAAAAAAAAAAAAAAAAGGTTAGGTTAGGTTAGGTTAGGTTAGGTTAGGTTCCGACCGGAGCCTACTGTGCTACCGGTGCGGAGAGCCGGGCCATAAGGCCGCCGTGTGTAACGCCGCCCCGAAATGCGTACTGTGCGCAGGGGCGGGCAAACCGTCGGGACATCGGGCTGCAAGCGCTACGTGCACTAGTGCGCGCAGGAAGAGAGGAGGAAGGCGGGGTGCGTCCGCGGCTACGGCCCAGGCGCAGCCTGTCCGTGCGGCTCGGAGCGCCGAAGCGATGGAGACGGGGGCCCCTCAATAATTATGGCCCTCAAGTTTCTCCAGGCGAACATCAACCACTGCACCAGTGCACAGGACCTGCTGTGCCAGAGCATGGCGCAGTGGTTGATCGACGTGGTGGTGGTCTCCGAGCCGTACTTCGTCCCGCCCCGGGATAACTGGGTCCGGGACCTGGATGGGCTGGTCGCAATAGTGTCTTCGGCGAGTTCTTCGCCTCCTACTTGTGTCGCGCAGGGTCATGGAGTGGTCTCGGCTCGGCTGGGCGACTTAGTTGTGGTGGGAGTTTATTTTTCACCCAACCGTCCGCTCAGCGAATTCGAGTCATTCCTGACCCAGGTCGAGGCGCTGGTCGAGAGGAGTCACCCTCACCCCGTGCTGGTTGCTGGGGATCTCAATGCCAAATCCACGGCATGGGGATCTCCTGCAACGGATGAGCGGGGTGCGCTAGTGGAGGAGTGGCTCATCGACAACGGGCTGGCGGTGTTAAATCGGGGAACGGTACCCACGTGCGTGCGATGGAACGGCAGCTCGCGACCGGACGTAACGTTCGCGAGCGCCAGCCTAGCGCGCCGTGTCAGGGGCTGGAGCGTGTTGGAGGACGTGGAAACGCTCTCCGATCACCGGTATATCCGGTTTGATCTTTCCACGTCCTCGGTCGCTCCGAGCGGCCCAATCCGGGCCCCGAACGAAGCCGGCCCAAAGTGGCAATTGAAGCGCCTCGACAAGGAGCTTCTCCGGGAGGCGGCCATAGTCCAGGGCTGGTCCCGTGCGCCGGTGAGCGTGGTGATAGAGGACGAGACTGAGTGGTTCCGGGGCGCAATGACGGAAGTCTGCGATGCGTCTATGCCCCGGACATGCTCTCGTCCTCCCAGGAGGTGGGTGTATTGGTGGTCGCCAGAGCTCTCGCAGCTGCGAGAAGCCTGCATAACGGCTAGACGCCAATACGCCCGATACCGGAGGAGAAGGCGCCGGGACGCGGCCGAGGAAGCCGCCTTGTGCGCGACACTCGTGGAGGCGAAGAATTCGTTGAAGGCAGCGATCGCGACAGCCAAGGAGGCGGCGCGCGAGGAACTGCTGGCCACTCTGGATCTCGATCCATGGGGACGTCCATATCGGCTGGTACGGAACAAAACCCGGCCGTATAGCGTCCCCCTGACGCAGAGTCTTGAGCCGCAGTTCCTCGACGATGTGGTGGCCGCTCTGTTCCCGCAGGGAGCGGCCTTTCAGCCCCCCAGCATGGCTCCGCCACTGGCGGAAAGGAGCGAGGACGTGGGCGAGATCCCGGAGGTTACCCGGGACGAGTTCGCCGCGGCCGTCGCAAGGCTGCGCGCCAAGAAAACCGCCCCGGGTCCTGACGGAGTGCCGGGTCGGGTGCTGGTCCTCGCTCTGGAATTCCTGGAGGAGCGACTGAGGGGGCTGTTCACCGCCTGCTTCGAGCAGGGAAGGTTTCCTTCGGCGTGGAAAGTAGGTCGACTGGTCCTATTGAGGAAAGAGGGACGTCCGGCGGATTCTCCGACCGGGTTCCGTCCCATCATCGTGCTTGACGAGGCTGGCAAATTGCTAGAAAGAGTCACTGCTGACCGCCTCGTCGAGCACCTGGAAAGGGTTGGGCCGAACCTGGCGGATTGCCAATTCGGGTTCCGCCGGAAGAGGTCGACCGTCCACGCCATTCTGAGGGTCAAGTCCCTAGCGCAGGACGCGGTCTGCCAGGGTGAGGTGGTAGTGGTGGTGTCGTTGGACATTGCCAACGCGTTCAACTCCCTCCCCTGGCCTTGCATTGAGGAGGCACTCCGGTACCATGGGGTGCCAAACTACCTGCGCCGACTCATAGGGGACTACCTCTCAGACCGAAGGATCGCCTTCCCTGACCGTAGTGGATGGAGGGAGAGCGAGGTGACGCGCGGTGTTCCACAGGGTTCTGTCCTGGGCCCGCTCCTGTGGAACATCGGATACGACTGGGTGCTGCGGACGGTCACTCTTCCTGGAGTGGAAGTCGTCTGTTACGCGGACGACACACTCGTGACCGCCCGCGGGGCCACATTCAGAGACGCGTCACTGCTCGCCACTGCGGGAGTGGCTGAAGTGGTGCGCCGAATTCGCCGACTGGGCCTGGAGGTGGCCCTTCATAAATCTGAGGCCCTGTGTTTCCACGGCCCTCGGATGGGGCCGCCTCAGGACTCCAGTCTGATGGTAGGCGGTGTCGGAATTGCCGTCAAGGAATCGATGCGGTACCTGGGCATAGTACTTGACGGCAGGTGGAACTTCGGCGCCCACTTCGCCGAGCTGGGGCCGCGCGTGACGACGGCGGCCAGCGCGCTCACACGGCTCATGCCGAATCTGGGAGGTCCAGAAGCGTCCTGCAGACGTTTGTATATGGGGGTCGTGCGATCAATGGCCCTGTATGGGGCCCCTGTATGGGCGGACGCCCTGTCGCGTCAGAACCTCGCCCTCCTGCGGAGGCCGCAGAGGCTGATGGCGACAAGGGCCGTAAGGGGATATCGCACGATCTCCTTCGAGGCAGCGTCAGTGCTGGCCGGTTCCATACCCTGGGACCTGGAGGCCCAAGTCCTCGCGTCCTTATTTGACTGGCGCGAGGAGGCCTCGGCTCGGGGTGACCGGCTGGCACCAAGAGAGATTGCGGGACGCCGGAGCGAGCTGTGTGAGCGCGCTATAGAAGAGTGGTCCCAAAGGCTGGAGCAGCCCACTGCTGGGCGTAGGACCGTCGAGGCACTCCGTCCAGTTTTGGGAGAATGGTTGGCGAGGCAGCACGGCCGACTGACATACCGCTTGACGCAGGTGCTCTCCGGGCATGGTTGCTTCGGGGGTATCTGTGTCGAATAGCGGGTCGGGAGCCGTCTGCCGTTTGCCACCACTGCGACGGATGTGCGGACGAGGACGCCCAGCACACACTGGAAGACTGCCCAGCCTGGGGACGCAGACCGCGCGGAGCTGCGCGCGGTAGTGGGGGACGACCTCTCTCTGCCGGCCGTCGTAAGACAGATGGCCGACAGTGAGACGTCGTGGACAGCGGTGCAGGCCTTTGCGGAGAGCGTGATGCTCCGCAAAGAGGCGGCGGAAAGGGAGAGGGAGGACACAACCGACCTCCCCATGCGCCGCCGGCGCACAGGGCGCAGGAGGCGGGCGTACGCCCTGCACCTGCTGCCCCCACAATAGGGGCCGGTCGGGTGGCGGAAACGGGATTTTCTGTCACCTGGCTTAACGGCCCCCGGGTAGAAAGGCGCGGCCGTGTCAAACGTGCCTTTCCCCTAGCGGGTAGGAATGAAGGCTGACGAGTCGTCCCGCTGGCTGCTCCGAGGAGAGCGGCCGAGCCGAGGCCGCCGTGGTAGCGGCCGCCGCGCCGGGGCTGTGGAGCGAGAGTAGCACATGGTCCCGGCACAAATGCGGTTGGCGTTGACACCGTGTGGTTTTAGTGGGTTAAAGTCCCACACACCTGTCCGGCTTCCCGTGGCCGGATGGACGGGACGTGGTTCTTTCCACACGTAAAAAAAAAAAAAAAAAAAAAAGGTTAGGTTAGGTTAGGTTAGGTTAGGTTAGGTTGGGGTGCTAAGTGCGGGAAACCTCCTCGAGTGCCCAGGTCCCTTGAAGGCTTTAGCTTTTCTCACTTGATCTTTCGGGATCCGGTGCGAGCGGCGGGCTGACAAGGGACTCGGGACGGTGCACCCTGGGTGGCAGCCAATAACTCTCCGGTATGCGGGGTCTTATTGGTTGCTGGCGAATGTCCTGCTGTTGGGAGCCACTCCTCCCGTCTGCTTTCAGACGGTGAGTGGATGTGGCTCACGTTCTTCGCGCGGCGGTCTGTGCTTCGGCCAGCGTCGGGCAACTCGTTACCCCAAGCTGGGGCCGAGGGTGCTGTGCCATTGAGGCCAGTGCCGAGAGGAAGACAACCTCAGAAAAAATAACCCCAATCCCAAGGTCGGGCGTGCCGAGGGGATGAATGGCGGGGGGGGAACCCCGTCCCAAGCGCCCACAGTGAGTGTGGGAGGACAGGGACCTCACCCTGGGAAAAAAAGGAAAATTATGTAATGGCGACTCGAAAGAACATAATACCCCAGGAGGGTACCGACTGCACAGTCGGAGAATCCCTCCCCGCACCGTCAGGTGCGGGCTGCCCCACCGTATCTGGGGGGGGCACGAACCGTCATAGGGACGTCAGTCCCTTTGTAGTGGAGAGTTCGCAGCCAGAGGCTGGCTCAGTATCCGACGCAGAGTCGTGGATGAGCGTAGAGAGTTTGGCGGAGGACGTGGACCGCCCTCGTCGATTGCGGCGCCTGAAAAGGGGTCGCGATGGGGAAGACGGACCAAGTGCCGAGATGCCGGCGCCGAAAGTCGCGGCGCGGCCGGCCGCAAAGACGGTCAAAAAAGGAGGTAGACCGAAAACCACCTTGTCTGTTGAAGCCCGCAAAGGGCAAGCTGCGGCTCGCCAAGAGGAGGCCGCAAAGGTTGTGGTCCAGATGGCCAACGAGGCGGAAACGCTTAGGGTGTCGCAGGCAGAAGACCCCACAGAAGAGGCCCTTGAGGACCAGGCTGCAGCCAATCTTCGGGTAATTCGCGAAGTTGCGGCCCGGTCCGGGAACCTGAAGGGGGTTTTCCAAAAGGGCCTTAAGGAGGCGGCGGCATCGCTCGAGAGGATCGTGGCGGTCCTGGGCTCGAAGTCGGCAAGCGAGGAGGCTGAGAGGCTCCGTGCTGTAAATAAGCGCATGGAGCTTAAGGTCTCCGCGCTGGAGAAAGAAATGGCGGAGCTCAAGGCCGCCATAGACAGGGAGCGTGCAGAGCGGACGGCGCAAGCGCCGGTGTCGCTGGGCGAACTACGGCAGGAGGAGTCAGAGGGGCTAAAACGCCTGATTCTGACCACGGTTGGCCCCTTGGTCAATGCCCGGATGGAGGGCATCCAGGACCGCCTCCTGCCAAAGAAAAACTTGCGGCCGGCACTTGCTGCCGATAAGCGCAAAGCGACGGCGGAGCACAGACTGGCCGCTTCGGTGGCCGACATGGTGGACGAGTCGGACACCGAGGTAGAGGTGGTGCCGGCTCCTGCGCCTACAAGCAGGACGGCAATGTGGAGGAAGGCTCCTCCCCAACCGGCCCCCGAGCCTGAGCCCAAAAAGGGCAAAAAGGGCCGGAAGGGCAGGAGGAAAAATAAGAAGGACGCCCCTCCAATGTCCGGACCGGAGCCAGAGCCGGTGCCGTCGACGTCGTCGGCCCCGACACCGCCTCGTAGGGTGGTCACAGGTGGGCCGTCGTATGCGGCGATGGCTGCAACGCCAAGCCCGTCGCTGCGCCCCACGCCGCGTCCTCGGCAAGTGGAAGAGCCCTGGACGCAGGTGCCAGTGCGCAGGCGACCAGCCGCCGCCGCTGCCACTGCCCCGAGTCAGGGGGCACCGATGGCCGCCAGCAGGCCGGCAAAGCCCCGGATGCCAAAGCTCCGCCCTCCGCGATCCGCAGCAGTGCTGCTTAAATTGCAAACGGATGCGGAGAGGAGCGGATCCACCTATGGCCAGATTCTAGACCTGGCCAGAGAAAAGGTGGACATCGGTGCCCTGGGCATATCCGGGGTGAAATTTAAGAGGGCGGCTACCGGCGCTCGCATTCTAGAAATTGCGGGCGCCGATAAGGACGATAAGGCCGACCAGCTGGCGGCTAAATTAAGGGAGGTTCTGGATCCTCAAGTGGTGGAGGTATCCAGACCTCAAAAGAGTGCGGACCTGCGCGTACTAGAGCTGTGCGACTCGGCCACACCGCAATTGGTGCGGCAGGCCATCGCCCGTGTAGGTCAATGTCCCGACACCGACATAAGGGTCGGGGACATCAAAGAGGACCACACGGGCACTCGCACGGCGTTTGTGAGGTGTCCCGTCGCGGTGGCCAAACGCCTCACGACCGGTGGCGCCAAACTCCTGGTCGGATGGGCCTCGGCGCAAGTCAAACTGCTGCCGACGAGGCCCATGCAGTGTTACCGCTGTCTGGAGATAGGCCATGTGAGCCAGCGGTGCACTGCTGAGACCGACCGGAGTCTGCTTTGCTACCGGTGTGGAGAGCCGGGCCATAAGGCCGCCGTGTGTAACGCCGCCCCGAAATGCGTACTGTGCGCAGGGGCGGGCAAACCCTCGGGACACCGGGCTGCAAGCGCCACTTGCACTAGTGCGCGCAGGAAAAGAGGAGGAAGGCGGGGTGCGTCCGCGGCTACGGCCCAGGCGCAGCCTGTCCGTGCGGCTCGGAGCGCCGAAGCGATGGAGACGGGGGCCCCACAATAATTATGGCCCTCAAGTTTCTCCAGGCGAACATCAACCACTGCACCAGTGCACAGGACCTGCTGTGCCAGAGCATGGCGCAGTGGTTGATCGACGTGGCGGTGGTCTCCGAGCCGTACTTTGTCCCGCCCCGGGATAACTGGGTCCGGGACCTGGATGGGCTGGTCGCAATAGTGTCTTCGGCGAATTCTTCGCCTCCTACTTGTGTCGCGCAGGGTCATGGAGTGGTCTCGGCTCGGCTGGGCGACTTAGTTGTGGTGGGAGTTTATTTTTCACCCAACCGTCCGCTCAGCGAATTCGAGTCATTCCTGACCCAGGTCGAGGCGCTGGTCGAGAGGAGTCACCCCACCCCGTGCTGGTTGCTGGGGATCTCAATGCCAAATCCACGGCATGGGGATCTCCCGCAACGGATGAGCGGGGTGCGCTCGTGGAGGAGTGGCTCATCGACAACGGGCTGGCGGTGTTAAATCGGGGAACGGTACCCACGTGCGTGCGATGGAACGGCAGCTCGCGACCGGACGTATCGTTCGCGAGCGCCAGCCTAGCGCGCCGTGTCAGGGGCTGGAGCGTGTTGGAGGACGTGGAAACGCTCTCCGATCACCGGTATATCCGGTTTGATCTTTCCACGTCCTCGGTCGCTCCGAGCGGCCCAATCCGGGCCCCGAACGAAGCCGGCCCAAAGTGGCAATTGAAGCGCCTCGACAAGGAGCTTCTCCGGGAGGCGGCCATAGTCCAAGGCTGGTCCCGTGCGCCGGTGAGCGTGGTGGTTGAGGACGAGACTGAGTGGTTCCGGGGCGCAATGACGGAAGTCTGTGATGCGTCTATGCCCCGGACATGCTCTCGTCCTCCCAGGAGGTGGGTGTATTGGTGGTCGCCAGAGCTCTCGCAGCTGCGGGAAGCCTGTATTACGGCTAGACGCCAATACGCCCGATACCGGAGGAGAAGGCGCCGGGACGCGGCCGAGGAGGCCGCCTTGTGCGCGACACTCGTGGAGGCGAAGAGTTCATTGAAGGCAGCGATCGCGACAGCCAAGGAGGCAGCGCGCGAGGAACTGCTGGCCACTCTGGATCGCGATCCATGGGGACGTCCATATCGGCTGGTACGGAACAAAACCCGGCCGTATAGCGTCCCCCTGACGCAGAGTCTTGAGCCGCAGTTCCTCGACGAGGTGGTGGCTGCTCTGTTCCCGCAGGGAGCGGCCTTTCAGCCCCCAGCATGGCTCCGCCGCTGGCGGAAAGGAGCGAGGACGTGGGCGAGATCCCGGAGGTTACCCGGGACGAGTTCGCCGCGGCCGTCGCAAGGCTGCGTGCCAAGAAAACCGCCCCGGGTCCTGACGGAGTGCCGGGTCGGGTGCTGGTCCTCGCTCTAGAATTCCTGGAGGAGCGACTGAGGGGGCTGTTCACCGCCTGCTTCAGGCAGGGAAGGTTTCCTTCGGCGTGGAAAGTAGGTCGACTGGTCCTATTGAGGAAAGAGGGACGTCCGGCGGATTCTCCGACCGGGTTCCGTCCCATCATCGTGCTTGACGAGGCTGGCAAATTGCTGGAAAGAGTCACTGCTGACCGCCTCGTCGAGCACCTGGAAGGAGTTGGGCCGAACCTGGCGGATTGCCAGTTCGGGTTCCGCCGGAAGAGGTCGACCGTCCACGCAATTCTGAGGGTCAAGTCCCTAGCGCAGGACGCGGTCTGCCAGGGTGAGGTGGTAGTGGTGGTGTCGTTGGACATCGCCAACGCATTCAACTCCCTCCCCTGGCCTTGCATTGAGGAGGCACTCCGGTACCATGGGGTGCCAACCTACCTGCGCCGAGTCATCGGGGACTATCTCTCGGAGCGAAGGATCGCCTTCCCTGACCGTAGCGGATGGAGAGAGAGCGAAGTGACGCGCGGTGTTCCACAGGGTTCAGTCCTGGGCCCGCTCCTGTGGAACATCGGGTACGACTGGGTGTTGCGGACGGTCACTCTTCCTGGAGTGGAAGTCGTCTGTTACGCGGACGACACACTCGTGACCGCCCGCGGGGCCACATTCAGAGACGCGTCACTGCTCGCCACTGCGGGAGTGGCTGAAGTGGTGCGCCGAATTCGCCGACTGGGCCTAGAGGTGGCCCTGCATAAATCTGAGGCCCTTTGCTTCCACGGCCCTCGGATGGGGCCGCCTCAGGACTCCAGTCTGATGGTAGGCGGTGTCGGAATTGCCGTCAAGGAATCAATGCGGTACCTGGGCATAGTACTTGACGGCAGGTGGAACTTCGGCGCCCACTTCGCCGAGATGGGGCCGCGCGTGACGACGGCGGCCAGCGCGCTCACACGGCTCATGCCGAACCTGGGAGGTCCAGAAGCGTCCTGCAGACGCTTGTATATGGGGGTCGTGCGATCAATGGCCCTGTATGGGGCCCCTGTATGGGCGGACGCCCTGTCGCGTCAGAACCTCGCCCTCCTGCGGAGGCCGCAGAGGCTGATGGCGACAAGGGCCGTAAGGGGATATCGCACGATCTCCTTCGAGGCAGCGTCAGTGCTGGCCGGTTCCTTACCCTGGGACCTGGAGGCCCAAGTCCTCGCGTCCTTATTTGTCTGGCGCGAGGAGGCCTCGGCTCGGGGTGACCGGCTGGCACCAAGAGAGATTGCGGGACGCCGGAGCGAGCTGTGTGAGCGCGCTATAGAAGAGTGGTCCCAAAGGCTGGAGCAGCCCACTGCTGGGCGTAGGACCGTTGAGGCACTCCGTCCAGTTTTGGGAGAATGGTTGGCGAGGCAGCACGGCCGACTGACATACCGCTTGACGCAGGTGCTCTCCGGGCATGGTTGTTTCGGGGGGTATCTGTGTCGAATAGCGGGTCGGGAGCCGTCTGCCGTTTGCCACCACTGCGACGGATGTGCGGACGAGGACGCCCAGCACACACTCGAGGACTGCCCAGCCTGGGACGCAGACCGCGCGGAACTGCGCGCGGTAGTGGGGGACGACCTCTCTCTGCCGGCTGTCGTAAGACAGATGGCCGACAGTGAGACGTCGTGGACAGCGGTGCAGGCCTTTGCGGAGAGCGTGATGCTCCGCAAAGAGGCGGCGGAAAGAGAGAGGGAGGACACAACCGACCTCCCCATGCGCCGCCGGCGCACAGGGCGCAGGAGGCGGGCGTACGCCCTGCACCTGCTGCCCCCACAATAGGGGCCGGTCGGGTGGCGGAAACGGGATTTTCTGTCACCTGGCTTAACGGCCCCCGGGTAGAAAGGCGCGGCCGTGTCAAACGTGCCTTTCCCCTAGCGGGTAGGAATGAAGGCTGACGAGTCGTCCCGCTGGCTGCTCCGAGGAGAGCGGCCGAGCCGAGGCCGCCGTGGTAGCGGCCGCCGCGCCGGGGCTGTGGAGCGAGAGTAGCACATGGTCCCGGCACAAATGCGGTTGGCGTTGACACCGTGTGGTTTTAGTGGGTTAAAGTCCCACACACCTGTCCGGCTTCCCGTGGCCGGATGGACGGGACGTGGTTCTTTCCACACGTAAAAAAAAAAAAAAAAAAAAAAAAAAGGTTAGGTTAGGTTAGGTTAGGTTAGGTTAGGTTAGGTTAGGTTAGGTTAGGTTAGGTTAGGTTAGGTTAGGTTAGGTTAGGTTAGGTTAGGTTAGGTTAGGTTAGGTTAGGTTAGGTTAGGTTGGGGTGCTAAGTGCGGGAAACCTCCTCGTGTGCCTGGTCCCTTGAAGGCTTTAGCTTCTCGCACTTGATCCTTTGGGATCCGGTGCGAGCGGCGGGCTGACAAGGGTTCCAGGACGGTGCACCCCGGGCGGCATCCAGCAACTCCTCGCTTGCGGGGTCTTGGTGGATGCTGTTCAGATGTCCTGCTACCGGCGGTTTCAGATCGTTTTGGTGTCTGGAAAGCTCAGGTGAGTTCCTGAGCGTACCGCGTCCCGTAATCTTAAGGGTTTTCCCTTAGGGATGGGGGGCTTGGCTTAGCCGCCCGGCTCGCGAGGAAAATAACCTCTATAAAAATTCCCTAATCCCAAGCGGTGGGGACACCGTGATGGGATGCATGGCTGGAGGGTTGCCAGTCTTGAGTGTTCCCCCCGCTAGAGTACCGGCCGACACTCTAGTGGGTTACTCCGTAGGCTTACCCGGGTACAGGGGCACTGCCCGGGCGGACCGTTTTTTCCCCATACTCGTGGGATTAATATATGGAGTCTAAAAATAATAAAAATCTGCAAAGTAAGGAGGGAGGCCGTGGAGGCCAAAAAGAGGGAGAGGCTAAGGCCTCTGACTCTGACTCTTCGATGGGCACTGCCCATTCGGGGAGTGAGAGCGAGGTGGAAGCGCAGCCGGCGTCGGCTGTTGGGGCAACTGGCCCTATGCCTGCGCGTGGAGCCCGCGCGAGGGTGAGGCCGCTCACTGTGAGTGCAGCTGCCAAGGCCAGGGAGGACCTTTTGGCCCTCAAGCGTCAAGAGTTCCTCCTTGACGCTGAGGCTGAAGTTTCAAAGGTGGCAAAGAAGGCGCGTGCACTGCGGGCGCCTGCCCAAGATGGGAGGTCAGTGGAGGCCTTAACGGCCGAGTATACTAAGCTGCCGGTAACGGAGATCCGCAGCAAGGTGGACGCGGAAGTTGCTCTTGTCCGGGCGGTTGCGACGAAGTCCGGCAATCTGAAGGGGACATACGTCAAAGAGTTGAAACAGGCAGCTGCTTCTATATCTGTGGCAGTGGAAGCCTTAATAGAAAGAACGGCCACTGAGGAGACGCGAAAGTTACAGGCGGAAAATCAGCGCATCCGTGAGGATAATGTTAGGCTGGCTTCTCAGGTAGAAGACCTCCGGCGGGAGGTGGCTGAGTTGAGGGTGGAACTACGCCAAAGGGTGGAATCCAGCCCGGCGGTAGTCGCGCCAAACGAGGGGCTGGTCTTGCGGGCAGACTTGGAAAGCATTATTGCTGAGGTCGCCCGCAGGACTGTGGCTGAGGAAAGGTTGCAGTGCAGTTCTCAGTCAGCAGCTGCTGCTGTGGGTCCAGCTCCACGGGCTTCTTCTGGGCTCATGCCGGCACCCACAGTGAGCGAGTCAGAGCCCCGACAGGTTGGGGAGAAGACTAAGAGAAGGAAGAAGAAAAGGCAAAGCCTGTGAAAAATGCTGTGGTCGTGTCCGGTCGGCAAGGCGCTCTGCCTGTGGCTTCCGTCGCCGCCCAGCCGCCGGTCGTAAACCGGAAGGAAGATGGCTGGGTTGAGGTGACCAGGAGGAAGGCCAAGAAGAAGGCGCCCTTGGTGGCTCAAGGCCGTGCTGATACAGTGCAGCAAGTTCTGCAGCGGTCCAGCGAGCGGCGGTCAAATCAACCGCCCAAATTGCGTCCCCCACGTTCGGCTGCTGTCTTGATTCAGTTGCAGCCTGATGCGAAAAGGCGCGGCGTGACCTTTAAAGAGGTCCTCTCCGATGCCAAGGGTAAGCTGCAGATGAGCGATCTTGGCATCGGAGGGTTATCTATCAGGGTAGCTAAAACTGGGGCTCGGCTCCTTGAGATCCCGGGCCTTGATCGAAACGTAAAGGCGGATGCTCTCGCTAAAAGGCTGGGTGAGATAATGAACTCTGAAGATGTTAGAGTGTCCCGGCCAATTAAGTGCGCAGAGCTTCGCATTACTGGTTTAGAGGATTCCTCCACAAGGAGGAGATACAAGCAGCTGTTACCAGCTGTGGAGGTTGTGCTGCGGACGCAGTCCGGGTCGGCGAAATTCGGCTGGGGAGTGCCGGGAAGGGTACGACGTGGGTAAGGTGTCCAGTGGATGCTGCCAAGAAGGTTGTGGCTGGCCCGCTCGTAGTTGGTTGGGCTTTGACCAAGGCTGTTGTGCTCCCTGCGAAACCTCTGCGGTGCTTCCGATGCTTGGAAACAGGCCATGTTAGGGAGGAATGCACTGCAGAGGTTGATCGCAGTGGGCTCTGTTATAGGTGTGGCTCTGCTGGACACCAGGCTAGGGAGTGTGAGAGTGCGCCCCGGTGCGCGGTTTGTGCGGCGGCTAATAGGCCGTCGGACCATAGGGTGGGCGGTAAGGCTTGTGCTGCGTCCCGCCCTCAGCGAGGGAGGAGGAGTAGGCCTCAGGCTGCGCATGCGCAGTCGCAGGCCGTGCAGCCGCATGCTGCCGAGCGGAGGTAGTAGCACCCACCAATTGATGGCTCAAAAGTGGTTGCAATGTAATCTCAATCACTGCGCCAGAGCTCAGGATCTTTTCTACCAGAGCATGGCGCAGTGGTTGATTAACTTCGCTGTGGTCACCGAACCCTACTTCATCCCTAGAGGTGACAGTTGGGTCGGTGACCATGACAGTCTGGTGGCTATTGTCTCCCGAGCCGGTTCGGCGCCATTAGAGAGAGTGACTTGTGGCAGTGGATTCGCCTCGGCACGGGTCGGAGGCATAATTGTGATTGGGGTTTATTTCTCACCCAACCGCACTTTTGGAGAGTTCGAGGAGTTCCTTGCGGAGGTTGAGGTGATAGTGAGTCGAAGCCATCCTTGCCCCGTTCTGGTGGCTGGGGATCTCAACGCCAAATCTACGGCGTGGGGGTCCCCAGAAACCTGTAGACGGGGCAGGCCCTCGAGGAATGGGTGGCAGGGAGTGGACTATGTGTGCTAAACCGGGGTGCGGTAGACACGTGTGTGCGGTCACAGGGGAGCTCCATTGTAGATGTAACGTTTGCGAGCCCCCTTGGCGCGTCGTGTCCAGGGCTGGCGGGTGGCTGGGGAAGCGGAGACATTATCGGATCATCGTTACATTCGATTTGATGTCTCCGCTTTGCCAGCTACGCATGATGGTCCAAGCCGCACTTCTGTCTCGTGTGGTCCCCGTTGGCAGTTGAAGAAATTGGACAAGGAGTTGCTGCAGGAGGCTGCTGCTGTCCAGGCCTGGTTCCAAGTTCCGGAAGAGGTTGATGTCGAGGAGGAGGTGAGTTGGTTCCGGTGTGCCATGGGTAGCATTTGTGATGCTTCCATGCCCAGAGCCAGCTCACGCCCTCCTCGTCGCTGGGTGTATTGGTGGAACGGGGAGCTTACGCGGCTGCGTGCGGCTTGTGTGGCTGCCAGACGTCAGTATACTCGGCAAAAAAGGAGGCGGCGTCGGAATCAGGCCTTGGAGGATGAGTTGCACGTTGCCTACCGCCAGGCTGCGGAGGCGTTGAAGGTGGGAATAGCAGAGGCGAAGGCTTTGGCCAGGGAGGAGTTGCTGGAGACCCTTAATCGCGATCCATGGGGGAGACCATACAAGGCAGTGAGGGACAAGCTCCGCCCGTATGCTCCCCCCCTGACGCAGAGTCTCCAGCCGGAGTTTCTGGTTAGGGTTGTGGCCGCCCTATTTCCTCCCCAGGAAGAATTTGAGCCTCCCGGTATGTCCACGCCTTCAACTGGAGAGGGCGAGGGGTCTTCCCGGGTCCCGGAGGTGACCAGGGATGAGCTGGGTGCGGCGATATTGAGGCTGCGCGAAAAGAACACAGCTCCTGGTCCTGATGGGATACCCGGACGGGCCATTGTTCTTGCCCTCTGTGAAGATGTGATGGAGCAGCGAGTTCGGGGTTTGTTTAGCGCCTGTCTTGCTCGGGGCGCAGTCCCGGCCTCCTGGAAAGTCGGTAGGCTAGTCCTGCTTAAGAAGGAAGGGCGCCCGGCGGAATCCCCGTCCGCGTTTCGGCCCCTCGTGCTGCTTGACGAGTTGGTGAAGTTGTTTGAAAGAGTGGTATCTGCTCGACTCGTCAAGCATCTCGAGGAAGTCGGACCGGATCTATCTGACCATCAATTTGGTTTCCGTCGGGGGCGGTCGACGATTGACGCTGTCCTGAGAGTCAAGTCCTTGACGCAGGATGCAGTTGCCCAGGGGGAGGTTGTTCTTGGAGTGTCCTTGGACATCTCCAACGCTTTCAACACCATCCCCTGGACCTGCATCGGGGAGGCGCTCGGTATCATGGAGTGCCTCTCTACCTGCGGCAGATTATAGGGGACTATCTCTCCGGACGGTGCATTGTCTACCCTGGCAGGGATGGATGGCAGGAGGCGAGTGTTAGTCGCGGTGTTCCACAGGGTTCGGTCCTCGGGCCGCTCCTGTGGAACATCGGGTATGATTGGGTGCTGCGTGGGGCCAACCCCCAGGGTGTCGATGTAATTTGTTATGCGGACGACACCCTGGTGACTGCGCGTGGGGCGAGTTTGGGTGACGCGGCTGCGTTGGCGACGACAGGGGTCGCTCAGGTGGTGCAGCGCATTCGTCTGCTGGGTCTGGAGGTGGCGCTTCACAAGACTGAGGTGATCTGTTTTCATGGTCCTCGGGGAGCGCCCCCTCCTGGCCTCAGTTTGATGGTGTGCGGAGTCCAGGTTGCCATCGAGTCGGCAATGCGCTATTTGGGCATTGTCCTCGATGGCAGATGGAACTTTGGCACTCACTTTGAGCGACTCGTGCCGAAGTTGGTGGCTGCGGCTGGTGCGCTGTCTCAGTTATTGCCCAATTTGGGCGGTCCGGAGGTGCACTGTAGAAGCCTGTACATGGGGGTCGTGAGGTCGATGGCTCTGTACGGGTCTCCCGTGTGGGCCGAGTCCCTGAATAGCCGGAATGTTGCCCTACTGCGTAAGCCGCAGAGGGTCATGGCGATCAGGGTCGTTAGAGGGTACCGCACGGTCTCTCATGAGGCGGCGTGCGTGTTGGCCGGTGTTTGCCCTGGGACATTGACGCGAGGGTTCTTGCGGCCCTCTATTTTTGGCGTCAGGAGGTACGTTCTCAGGACCTTCGGATGGCACCGCGGGAGGTGGATGCTTATCGCAATGAGCTGCGACAGCGCAGCGATGAGGTGTGGGCCGAAAGGTTAGAAAATCCCAGTGCGGGCAGCAGGACCATTGGGGCAATCCGCCCAGTCTTGCAACAGTGGTTGGCCAGGCAGCATGGTTCACTGTCAGTTCCGCCTGACACAGATACTCTCTGGACATGGTTGTTTTGGAGGGTATCTGTGTCGGATAGCGGGCCGGGAGCCAACGGCGAGGTGTCACCACTGTGACGGTTGTCCTGATGAGGACGCCCAGCACACGCTGGAAATTTGTTCGGCGTGGGAAGAAGAGCGCTCTATTTTGCGTGCTGCCATTGGAGACGACCTCTCGCTGCCTTCTGTGGTTCGATCTATGGTCGGCAGCGAGGCGTCGTGGGCGGCTATGCAGGTCTTTGCGGAGTCAGTAATGCTCCGCAAGGAGGCGGCGGAAAGAGACCGGGAGGTGAATACCGACTTGGCCATCCGTCGCCGGCGTACGGGGCGAAGGCGCCGGGCGTATGCCCAGCACTTTTTGCCCCCATAACGAGGGTCGGTCGGGTGGCGGAAGCGGGAATTTTCCGTTGCCCGGCAGACGACTCTCCGGTTGAAGGCGCGTGATGTGTTCCGCGCGCCTCCCCTTTGGACGGAGAATGTGAGCTCGGTGCAGCTCTTCCCGTAAGGGTTCGCTCCATACCCCTCCGCGTTAGGAGGGAGGGTGGAAGGTGAACACCGTTTTGCCGCGTCGAAGTCGTGGAGGTTGTAGATCCCACAACTTCGGCCAGTGCGGCTGAGTATGAACACCGTGTGGTTTTTTAGTGGGTTCATGCCCTACATACCTGTCCGGCCTGCCCGCGGCCGGATGGCAAGACGAGGGTCTTTTTCCACACGTACCAAAAAAAAAAAAAAAAAAAAAAAAGGTTAGGTTAGGTTAGGTTAGGTTAGGTTAGGTTAGGTTAGGTTAGGTTAGGTTAGGTTAGGTTAGGTTAGGTTAGGTTAGGTTAGGGTTAGGTTAGGTTAGGTTAGGTTAGGTTAGGTTAGGTTGTTAGGTTAGGTTAGGTTAGGTTAGGTTAGGGTTAGGTTAGGTTAGGGTTAGGTTAGGTTAGGGTTAGGTCTGGGCCTGCTCCTGTGGAACATCGGGTACGACTGGGTGTTGCGGACGGTCACTCTTCCTGGAGTGGAAGTCGTCTGTTACGCGGACGACACACTCGTGACCGCCCGCGGGGTCACATTCAGAGACGCGTCACTGCTCGCCACTGCGGGAGTGGCTGAAGTGGTGCGCCGAATTCGCCGGACTGGGCCTAGAGGTGGCCCTGCATAAATCTGAGGCCCTTTGCTTCCACGGCCCTCGGATGGGGCCGCCTCAGGACTCCAGTCTGATGGTAGGCGGTGTCGGAATTGCCGTCAAGGAATCAATGCGGTACCTGGGCATAGTACTTGACGGCAGGTGGAACTTCGGCGCCCACTTCGCCGAGCTGGGGCCGCGCGTGACGACGGCGGCCAGCGCGCTCACACGGCTCATGCCGAACCTGGGGAGGTCCAGAAGCGTCCTGCAGACGCTTGTATATGGGGGTCGTGCGATCAATGGCCCTGTATGGGGCCCCTGTATGGGCGGACGCCCTGTCGCGTCAGAACCTCGCCCTCCTGCGGAGGCCGCAGAGGCTGATGGCGACAAGGGCCGTAAGAGGATATCGCACGATCTCCTTCGAGGCAGCGTCAGTGCTGGCCGGTTCCATACCCTGGGACCTGGAGGCCCAAGTCCTCGCGTCCTTATTTGTCTGGCGCGAGGAGGCCTCGGCTCGGGGTGACCGGCTGGCACCAAGAGAGATTGCGGGACGAAGGAGCGAGCTGTGTGAGCGCGCTATAGAAGAGTGGTCCCAAAGGCTGGAGCAGCCCACTGCTGGGCGTAGGACCGTCGAGGCACTCCGTCCAGTTTTGGGAGAATGGTTGGCGAGGCAGCACGGCCGACTGACGTACCGCTTGACGCAGGTGCTCTCCGGGCATGGTTGCTTCGGGGGTATCTGTGTCGAATAGCGGGTCGGGAGCCGTCTGCCGTGTGCCACCACTGCGACGGATGTGCGGACGAGGACGCCCAGCACACACTCGAGGAGTGCCCAGCCTGGGACGCAGACCGCGCGGAGATGCGCGCGGTAGTGGGGGACGACCTCTCTCTGCCGGCTGTCGTGAGACAGATGGCCGACAGTGAGACGTCGTGGACAGCGGTGCAGGCCTTTGCGGAGAGCGTGATGCTCCGCAAAGAGGCGGCGGAAAGGGAGAGGGAGGACACAACCGACCTCCCCATGCGCCGCCGGCGCACAGGGCGCAGGAGGCGGGCGTACGCCCTGCACCTGCTGCCCCCACAATAGGGGCCGGTCGGGTGGCGGAAACGGGATTTTCTGTCACCTGGCTTAACGGCCCCCGGGTAGAAAGGCGCGGCCGTGTCAAACGTGCCTTTCCCCTAGCGGGTAGGAATGAAGGCTGACGAGTCGTCCCGCTGGCTGCTCCGAGGAGAGCAGCCGAGCCGAGGCCGCCGTGGTAGCGGCCGCCGCGCCGGGGCTGTGGAGCGAGAGTAGCACATGGTCCCGGCACAAATGCGGTTGGCGTTGACACCGTGTGGTTTTAGTGGGTTAAAGTCCCACACACCTGTCCGGCTTCCCGTGGCCGGATGGACGGGACGTGGTTCTTTCCACACGTAAAAAAAAAAAAAAAAAAGGTTAGGGTTAGGGTTAGGTTAGGTTAGGTTAGGTTAGGTTAGGTTAGGTTAGGTTAGGTTAGGTTAGGTTGGGGTGCTAAGTGCGGGAAACCTCCTCGAGTGCCTGGTCCCTTGAAGGCTTTAGCTTTTCGCACTTGATCTTTCGGGATCCGGTGCGAGCGGCGGGCTGACAAGGGTTCCAGGACGGTGCACTCCTGGGTGGCAGCCAATAACTCTCCGGTATGCGGGGTCTTATTGGTTGCTGGCGAATGTCCTGCTGTTGGGAGCCACTCCTCCCGTCTGCTTTCAGACGGTGAGTGGATGTGGCTCACGTTCTTCGCGCGGCGGTCTGTGCTTCGGGCCAGCGTCGGGCAACTCGTTACCCCAAGCTGGGGCCGAGGGTGCTGTGCCATTGAGGCCAGTGCCGAGAGGAAGACAACCTCAGAAAAATAACCCCAATCCCAAGGTCGGGCGTGCCGAGGGGATGAATGGCGGGGGAACCCCGTCCCAAGCGCCCACAGTGAGTGTGGGAGGACAGGGACCTCACCCTGGGAAAAAAGGAAAACCTATGAATATGGCGACTCGAAAGAACATATTACCCCAGGAGGGTACCGACTGCACAGTCGGAGAATCCCTCCCCGCACCGTCAGGTGCGGGCTGCCCCACCGTATCTGGGGGCACGAACCGTCATAGGGACGTCAGTCCCTTGGTAGTGGAGAGGTCGCAGCCAGAGGCTGGCTCAGTGTCCGACGCAGAGTCGTGGATGAGCGTGGAGAGTTTGGCGGAGGACGTAGACCGCCCTCGTCGATTGCGGCGCCTGAAAAGGGGTCGCGATGGGGAAGACGGACCAAGTGCCGAGATGCCGGCGCCGAAAGTGCCGCGGCGCGGCCGGCCGTAAAGACGGTCAAAAAGGAGGTCGTCCGAAGACCACCTTGTCGGTCGAAGCCCGCAAAGGGCAAGCTGCGGCTCGCCAAGAGGAGGCCGCAAAGGTTGTGGTCCAGATGGCCAACGAGGCGGAAACGCTTAGGTGTCGCAGGCGGAAGACCCCACGGAAGAGGCCCTTGAGGACCAGGCTGCAGCCAATCTTCGGGTAATTCGCGAAGTTGCGGCCCGGTCCGGGAACCTGAAGGGGGTTTTCCAAAAGGGCCTTAAGGAGGCGGCGGCATCGCTCGAGAGGATCGTGGCGGTCCTGGGCTCGAAGTCGGCGAGCGAGGAGGCTGAGAGGCTCCGTGCTGTAAATAAGCGCATGGAGCTTAAGGTCTCCGCGCTGGAGAAAGAAATGGCGGAGCTCAAGGCCGCCATAGACAGGGAGCGTGCAGAGCGGACGGCGCAAGCGCCGGTGTCGCTGGGCGAACTACGGCAGGAGGAGTCAGAGGGGCTAAAACGCCTGATTCTGACCACGGTTGGCCCCTTGGTCAATGCCCGGATGGAGGGCATCCAGGACCGCCTCCCGCCAGCGAAGAAATTGCGGCCGGCACTTGCTGCCGACAAGCGCAGTGCGACGGCGGATGAGAGATTGGCTGCTTCGGTGTCCGACATGGTCGACGAATCAGACACCGAGGTGGAGGAGGTGCCGGCTCCTGCGGCAAGCAGGACGGCCATGTGGAGGAAGGCTTCCCCAACCGGCCCTCGAGCCTGCGCCCAAAAAGGGCAAAAAGGGCCGAAGGGCAGGAGGAAAAATAAGAAGAACGCTTCTCCAGTGTCCGGACCGGAGCCCGAGCCGGTGCCGTCGACGTCGTCGGCCCCGACACCGCCTCGTAGGGTGGTTACGGGTGGGCCGTCGTATGCGGCGATGGCGGCAACGCCAAGCCCGTCGCTGCGCCCCACGCCGCGTCCTCGGCAAGTGCGAGCCACGCAACCGAACCCTGGGCCAGTGGAGGAGCCCTGGACGCAGGTGCCAGTGCGCAGGCGACCAGCCGCCGCCGCTGCCACTGCCCCGAGTCAGGGGGCACCGATGGCCGCCAGCAGGCCGGCAAAGCCCCGGATGCCAAGGTTCGCCCTCCGCGATCCGCAGCAGTGCTGCTTAAATTGCAAACGGATGCGGAGAGGAGCGGATTCACCTATGGCCAGATTCTAGACCTGGCCAGAGAAAAGGTGGACATCGGTGCCCTGGCATATCCGGGGTGAAATTTAAGAGGGCGGCTACCGGCGCTCGCATTCTGGAAATTGCGGGCGCCGATAAGGACGATAAGGCCGACCAGCTGGCGTCAAAATTAAGGGAGGTTCTGGATCCTCAAGTGGTGGAGGTATCCAGACCTCAAAAGAGTGCGGACCTGCGCGTACTAGAGCTGTGCGACTCGGCCACACCGCAATTGGTGCGGCAGGCCATCGCCCGTGTAGGTCAATGTCCCGACACAGACATAAGGGTCGGGGACATTAAAGAGGACCACACGGGCACTCGCACGGCGTTTGTGAGGTGTCCCGTCGCGGTGGCCAAACGCCTCACGACCGGTGGCGCCAAACTCCTGGTCGGATGGGCCTCGGCGCAAGTCAAACTGCTGCCGACGAGGCCCATGCAGTGTTACCGCTGTCTGGAGATAGGCCATGTGAGCCAGCGGTGCACTGCAGAGACCGACCGGAGTCTGCTTTGCTTACCGGTGTGGAGAGCCGGGCCATAAGGCCGCCGTGTAACGCCGCCCCGAAATGCGTACTGTGCGCAGGGGCGGGCAAACCCTCGGGACACCGGGTTGCAAGCGC